>CM076572.1:1003658173-1003749840 GCA_034641835.2 Pinus albicaulis
GATCGGATCCCCTCCTTCTTCATCCTGATCTTGAGATGCCTTGCTTCCTGTATTTTCTTGGTGCAGATCGGTTTTGTTGATTTGACCTTCTTTGCCATGGAGACTCAAGGCTCGCCCACCAGTCCCTCGCAAGCTCCATCCTCGGAAGCTGAAGCATCCTTCTCCTTTCTTGTTTCTTCTCTGCCCAAAAAGAAGAAGTCCGAAGTCGCTAATTTCGTCAAAAGGCTCGACGATGTTCCGGAGGTAAACCTCCCTCCTGAGGGTCCGATCCAGGTTGCCTTGTCTCTGGCAAATCGTGCCCTCGTGGGTCAATTCATGGGCCTTTGGCCCTCAACAAAATCGACGGAAAACTGGGTCGTTAAGAACTGGGTTCCTCTAATCAAGAACAAAGTCACCTCATATTTTCTGGGTAGAGGATTCTTCTTGTTAGAGTTCAAAACAAAGGAGGACAAAGACGTGATCTTTAGGAATGGGCCCTATTTCATGGGACCTTAGGGCCTCTACCTCAACAAATGGACCCCTGACTTCGACCCGGCCGTGGATGTCCCAACGGTTGTCCCTGTCTGGGTTCGGCTCCCTAATCTTCCAATGCATTGTTGGAACTGGGAGTCCCTAAAGCACATAGGAGATACTTTGGGAAAATTCATCGATAGAGAAAACAACAATGATCAGTACGATTGCGCCCGAATCTGTGTTGAGGTGGACTTAGAGGTGGGGCTTCTAGAGGCCATCAAATTAAAGGTTGGCAGTTGGATGCACGTGCAAGTGTTGGACTACAAGCAACTCCCTTTCAAATGCCGTAAATGTCACATCTATGGCCATTTTTCAAGAGGGTGCCCGAACAAAGGGGAAGCAGAGAAAGGAAAGGAAGATGGCTAGAACTAGGTCAAGAGACCAAAGAAATCTCACAAGAAATCTGGGGTTCATGGCCCCCAGCCTGCCTCCACCCAGAATGTTCCCCCGCCAAAAATTCAAAAAAATAGGTATGAGGTCTTAAGCTCTGCTGAAGAGAATCCTCAGGAAGAAGATAGGAAAGATAAACCATTAGAAAAAATGACTTCAGCAGAAGCAAGACCTGAAGAAAGCACCATGGCAAGAAACAAGGATAAGCAAACAGAAGCCTCCGAGGAGGAACATGACTCGGAGGAGTCTGAGGAGGATGGAGAAATAGGAGATACAAGGACATCGGTCAAAAGATCTGCAAGGGGCTGCAAATATACTAGAGAAAAGAGAGATCAGGAAAGTTACAAAGACAAGCTTCAGGGTAGTCAGCCCACTCTGGAGAAACTCCTTGGAAAAAATCTGAATATGATCAAAAATCAAGCGCAGGGCTCCAATGGAGCCCATCATCATAAAAATAAATGATGAAGATTGTCTACTAGAACTGCAGAGGAATGGGCAGCAAAGTGAAATAAGAAGCAACGAGAAGCCTAATAAGAAGAGAAGCCCCAGACATTCTTCTGACTCAGGAGACCAAAATGGAGGACAAGGAGTTTCTCCAAATCAGTAAAAAAATTTGGAAAGGAAGCAACGGTCATGCAGTTTCAACATGAGGAGCCTCTGGAGGACTGGGCTCTCTCTGGAACCCCCACAAGTATAGGCTGGTCACCGAGCTGCACAACACCCAATGGCTGTTTTTGGAACTCCAGCCTTTGGACTCGAGGGAGGCTGTCAGTCTTTTCAATGTCTATGTTCTAACAAATAGAGGGGAGAAAAGGGAGTGCTGGGACTCCATCAGACATCTGTCAGAGTCAGAAAACTTGGAAAACATCATTGGTGCAGGTGATCTAAACCTTACCTTGCGCATGGAGGAAAAGCGAGGAGGCACAATCATAAGGGACCCTGCAAGGGAATGGGTGGAAGACCTCATGCAGGACTGGGATCTGCTTGGCACCCCCCCAGAAAATGGTAAGTACACCTGGTCTAACAAAAGAATAGGTTCTGGTCACATTGCTGCTAGACTTGATAGATGTTTGGTGCAGAGTTCCTTCCTTTTGTTAGGCTTAGAATTTAGATTGCATATCCTCCCATGCAGTTTTTCAGATCATAAGCCCATTTTTCTTGAGATGTTGGGCCACACAGATCTTGGCCCCATCCCCTTTAGATTCAAACCTCTTTGGTTCAAGGAACCAGAGTTTCTAAATTTGGTTCAGGACTGCTGGAATATGCCAATGAAAGGTTATTCTTTCCTCATTTGGGACGAAAAACTTAGAAGACTGAAAGCGGTTCTTAAAACTTGGGCCAAATATCTTCCCTCCCCTGCAAAAGAGAGAAAGTAGGCCCAAGAAAATATTTCCCAGCACCATGCCCAAAGTGAAGATGTAGAAATCACTAAAGAAGTATTAGACAAGGAAGCTGAGCTCCAGCAAATCTTCCATAAATCTTGCCTCTTGGAGAAAGAGCATTGGAGACAAAATTCTAGGAGTTTATGGCTTAAAGCTGGAGACAAAAATTATGCCTTCTTCCACAAACAAGCTCAAGCTAGAAAGAGCTTCAATTCTATCGCAGAAATCAAAGATGGCAACTTGACACACAAATACTTTGATAGCATAAAGAGAGCAACTTTCAATCACTTTCCAAACCTGTATAGAGGAGAGGGTGTGACTGACCCAAACTCTAAATTTTTGGAGGCGGTTCCCCTAGGATCTCACCTTCAGTGAATCAACATCTTGAAGAGAAGATCTCTATACAAGAAATAAAATATGCTCTCTCCAACATGGAGCCTAACAAAGCCCCAGGCCTGGATGGATTCACTGCAAGATTTCTTCAAACTTGCTGGCAGATTGTGGAGAAATACCTCTACAAAATGATTTTTAAATCTTAAAATTGCCAAAAAATTGGGGGCAGCACCAATTCAACTTTTCTTGCCCTCATCCCCAAGGAAAAGGGTGCTAAAGAATTTAATCGGTTCTACCCCATCTCTATTTGTAATATTGGATACAAATTAATCACAAAGGTTATTGCCAACTGACTAAAAGGTATCCTTCTAGCCATCATCCCAGAGAACCAAGGCGCATTTTTCAGGGGAGACAGCTTGCTGACAACTTCATCCTGGTGCAAGAGGCGATTCACTCGAGCTAGCTTCGCAAAGAGAAAGGTATGGTAATTAAATTATATTTGGCTAATGCTTTTGATCGGGTCAGACTTAGCTTTCTTTGGGAAGTCTTGAAAAAATTTGGCTTTGGAATGGGCTTTTTAAAATGGATCCATGCTTGTATTGCTGACCCTTGGATCGCCCCCCTGGTGAATGGGAGGGTTGCTGGTTTTTTTAAAGCTTCAAGAGGGCTTAGGTAGGGTTGCCCCTTGTCTCCTCTCCTCTTCGTCCTTCATGTTTCTATCCTGAGTTTCTACCTGGATCAGAAACTGGTTGACCAAGAGATCTTGGGGCTCAATATAGCCATAGGGGTTAAAAATGTTAACCACACCCTGTTTGCGGATGATACCCTCTTGTTAGGGGTTGCCTCCTCCAGATCTGCTTTAAGTTTCAAGGAGGTCTTGGACGACTACAATGAGGCTTCAGGTAGCAGTCTAAACAAAGGTAAGTGCAAATATTTTTGCTGGAATATGTCTGCTTCCACCCTTTCTTCCATTTCAAGAATTCTAGGATTCACTGCCATCCTCACCTGGTCCTCCTTTACTTATTTTGGCCTCCCCAACTTCCGCAAGTTGGCATACAGAAGAGATTGGATTCCTTTGTTGGACAAATTTAAGGCCAAAGTCCAAGCTTGGGGATTCTCATGGTTAAATCTTGCCGGAAAAACTGTCCTCATCAAATCCGTTCTCAGTAGCCTCCCTATTTTTCAATTCTTTGTACTTCTAGCCCCTTCAGGCATCATCAAAAAAATGGAAGCCTTTATTCGAAAGTTCTTCTGGAAAGGGGGAAATCACAATGACAGGAAAATCCCTTTGTTAAGCTGGGAGAAAATTTGCAAGCCCCAGAGTGATGGAGGCCTTAAATTCAAAGATCTCAGCCTCCAAAACATAGCCATGGGAGCCAAGATCTTCTGGAGAATCATTGGACCACATCCTGGTTGGGCGAAAAGTGCTCTATGGAGGAAATATTTCATGGGAAAGAGGAAGATATGTTTGGATTCCCTACCCACCACAGGCTCGCAGCTGATCAAACTTTGTCACAAAGTAGCCCCTTTAATCAGAGACAGAGCGTATTGGATTCCAGGAAACGACAAAGAAATGAATTTATGGGACGACAACATTATGATGAACCCTCCTTTATCATCCCATTGCTCTCTGCATGCGCTGTGTTTGTGGTTGGACAATGCAGGTTGCATTACTCTTTGGGACATTTCACAATGGGAAGGCAGAAATTAGCTGCGTTGGAGACTCCCTCCCGTCCCTCCTGAGCTGTCTCAACCATGTGATCTTCTCCTTTCTCTGTTAAACGGTATGGCGCCTCTGCGTGTGGGTAAGAAGGATTCTCGTGGTTGGGGAGCCGCCCCAGGGATTTACATGGTTGCACAGGAATATAAATGCTTTCATGATCTTCCTAACGTCCCTCCTAATCCTGCTGTGTGGAACGGGATCTAGAATTTCAAATCCATGCCTAAGGTTGATTCATTTTGTTGGCTGTTATGCCACAGAGGGATTTTAACAGTAGATAGATTGAAGAAGAAAGGATTTCATGGTCCCTCTCGATGCCACTTATGCTGTTACAGTGAGGAGAATGCCCAACATATCATTTTGGACTGCAAATTTTCAAGAGAAATCTGGCATGGCCTTTTGAGCTACTGGAAATCTAATTTGAGTTTACCCGTGTCTATATTACATATTTTTGCAAACTGGCGGAATTACTACCCAGAGACGCTTCCAAAAAATGAAAATTTCAAAGTTGCATGGCTCTCCTTGCCGAAATTTTTCTGATGGAAAATTTGGCTCGAGCGTAATAGAAGAGTTTTTAGAGATGAAAGTCTAAATTCACATTTTATCATCACCAAAACAAAATGTCTTTGGAAAGAACGTATGGGGGAACATTTTCCAGATTTGAATCTGAGCCAACAAGACTTAGAATGGGGTGCCTCGATAGACCTCCATTTCTCTGGCGAAACAAGGCATCACAAGGTCATAAAAGAGTGGAAATTCAGAGGGAAGGAGAATGTTCTATCGGATTTCCTCCTCACGCAATCTAGATTCTCTTTTTTTTTTGATGGAGCAGCGAAAGGAAATCCTGGATTGGCTGGGGCAGGAGGAATTATAATAAAAAAAAAAGGGCATAACTATGAAAAGTTCGCTTGGGGATTAGGGCAGTCTACCAGCATGCAAGCTGAAGCCTTGGCACTTCCGCAAGGTCTTAAGAAAGCAAAGGCTATTGGTCTCCCAAATGTCAGTATTATAGGATACTCTCAATCCATTATCAAAGTCTTAGTGGAGGATTCCTCTGTTGCAGACATTAGACTGGCAAGAGTGATTTCAAGAATCAGAATCCTGGTGAAATCTTTCCGGACTACAACCTTCCTCCATGTTTTGAGGGAAAATAATAAAGCTGCTGATTTGGAAGCCAATAGGGCAGTTCCAATTCCCGCTGGCTGTCTCTTGGCAGACAGAATTGAGAACTCGGACTCCATTCCATAAATATTGTCATGTTTTTCTGCATTTTACTGAATAAGTTTGTTTGTCTATTTAAGATAGGGAAAATAACGGAAAGAGACTCGATAGTCTCAAGTAAATCTTGCGGTTTCCCAAGTTTTGGGGCCTTTGATCAGTTAGTGGAAGAACGTTTAAGGGCTATGCCCGATAAAATGTAACTGGTGAAAGGCATTTTGGCCAAATTCTAATATAAATCCATACCCGTTCTTGTAAAAAAAAAGAAAAAAAAAAAAGTAAAACTAAAAACACAAAAAGAAGCTAAATAGAGAGTTCCAAACAATAACAAGGTAAAAAACGGCTCTGTTAAACTGAAATTTGTCACCATGACATTTTAGTACTCCCTTGGAAGTCTACAATATCAAAGTTCCTAAAGTCAAGCCTTGAAACTAAGAGAAAAGCTCATAAAATCCTTAAAACTCTGGTACCACACTTTCTCCTAGTTTTTCCTGCGGTCCCGCACTTTTTGGCTATAAATCATGCGTAGCCAAGTGCACTTTTTTTTTATTAAAATTGCGGACTCCTGTAAAAGGTTAGAAAAGGTGCAAGTAAAATATAGAAGCTCATTTTAAGTCATTTTTGGAATCTTTTAGAAACATTCCTGCGATGGAAAGTCCGCTCCTTTCATGTTCATGCATCCCATCCAATAAGGAGCTAACCCCTTGATGTAAGGAACTAATCCCTTTGAAGGAGGATTCTATCCCTTCTTGTATGGAGCTGTAACCTCCTCTCTTCCACTATAAAAAGAGGCATAGGGCATCCTCAAGGGGTTACAATTGATGAGTTGAATTTTTAGTATTGTTGGAGGCGAAGTGCTGTTGAAACTCAGACCCTTTTAGCTGAGATTTCACGTTGGAAGGGTTACATACATGTATGTATCTTAGTTGGAAGAGTGCAAGGCTGATCAGAGTAAAGGAAACGCCTGTTCCGGACCCCAAGAAGGCCTGTATGACATCAAGGAGGACACGGTTGTAAGGCTCTTCCTTATTTAAGCTAATACAAATAAATCTGTTTTTCTTAATAAGTTGTCAATTGATTGGTTTATTTTATGGATTCCTTGATCACCATAATGGATATGATTTGTGAATATATGCTATGTAGGTGCTATTTGATGTTTGTTTGTTTGTGATTGCAGATTTTCGAAGGTAACTCTTTCAGGCGACTGAAGGACTACTACTACAAACAAGCATTGGATCAAAGGTAAGATCTTTAAACCTTTATAGCATATAATTATGAATCGTAATATATTTAGAGAAAGATAGTTTTGTTTGTCTGTTTGTTGTTAGCTATCCGTAGGACACTTGGGAGGTCTGTCTTGTCCGCAAGAACGACTTATCCATCCAACAAAATGGTGACTCCATTGGGGAGCAATTTGAACTTTTATTTCTTTTACTTTTGATTTATGAATTTATGTTTCCTAATTTTGATTGATTTATACTAGCTTGGGTAGTTAATCCCTGTAGAATCCCTGAGAAATCTTTGAGAATTTTTTGTTTCTTCTCTTGTTTTCCTGTGTCCGCTCTTTTCCTTTAGAGATAGTGCGGGTAGTTCTACACTTTTCCTATACCCACAGTGCGGGACCACACTGGTTTGCACTGAATCCTGCGGACCCTATAAAATTTTTGAAAAATCTTAAAATCCTCTTTTCTAGATTATTTTTTAGGTTCTCAGTGATTACCCAGACTTGTATCTTCTATCAGAAAGCCTTGGTAATGAGTTTATTTCAGCATTTTTATTTTTGAATGATTTTTTGAATGATCTGCAAGTTATAATGATTTTTTCTTTGTCTTACATCCCGCTCAGATATTAGAAACCTTGGTATGCCTTAAGATCACTGGTATTCTCTTGTTTTCTTGCTGGATCTGACATCATAGCAGAGATTTTTTTATGAGATTTAGATTCCATTTTTTTCATTTGCAAATCGTTAAAAAATTTTCTTAATAAGTTTGGAATTTGACTTTAAAAAAAAAAATTGGATGTTTTTTCGAGTTCTTTCTGATTCAAGAAAATAATTTCCTAGTTAGATCACAAGCTAAGTAAGATATCCCTAAAATATTTGAAGTTTTAATTCAGATTTAGTCTTAGAATTTTTGGATCTCAATATTAATGTTTTTTAGCTTTGATTGCTTTTCTAGAAATTGTAGTGTCTTTTGAAGAAAAACTTAGTTTGTAGTTCCGATCTTGAACAAAAAGGGATTTTTATTGAGCATAGATAATTTTGAGTTCTCATTGAAATTATATTTCTTTTTTGTTTATTTTTATTTGAATGAAAGATTTGTTTTTAGAAGATTGCACTTCTCAACTCTTCCTTTAGCTAGAACTCATTGAAAGAAAACAGATTGTTTCTCATAATAGATACATTTTTAGTATGATTTGAGTCGGGTCACTTCATATCATCAGTTTCACTTTCGAACATATTGTCTTAAGAAACAACCTTATAAAATCAACGCTTAAATTAAAATTAATCTAGTAACTTTTATATTTCTAGGGCTCTGTTCACCAATATAGCTTAGGCTAGTGTCTTGGAGTAGGGAGTAATTAACTCTCCAAGACAGTTAAAACAAACAAGTAGTTGATCTTGCGGTAGGAAAAATCCAATAGTAACTTGTATGCTCTGGGAAGCTCCTCTTAAAGGAGTCAAGCACGAGGTCATATCTGAACAAGTGAGATAATCAATTCTATCTCATTGGGAACGATAGAAGATATGCGCGTATTAACAACGGTAAATCTCGGATAGACCATTGTCAAGGAGCCTGGGGTCACTTGTCAGTATACCTTGGATTATGTCAAGGAGCCTTCAAGGGGATTGAGATTTGTTACTCTTCCCTTGCGCATATTTCGGACCGTAGACTGTTCCCCCAGGTATATTAGTTCCTGTTAGTAACCATAGTAACCATAATCTTACGGTTTTTTCCTAAGAAGACGACAAAGGAAAGATCCCAATGTACATGGAGTAGACGTCGACTAGACTCACTTGGACTCTCCGGAGGTTTATCTTCACTCAAGATGGTTTAAGTAGAGAAAATTGCACCAATCTGTTTCATTAAGCAGGTTGTCAGGGTAACTGTTCCAACTACCCTTTCTGCATTAAATACTATGACGTTGGATTGCATCACCAACTAGTGTTTTTAGTGTGGGAAGTTACTGTTTGTGTGTGGTTTGATCTCCTAGATTTTTAGGTGTGTGATTCATTTGTTTTTTTCCTTAGTGACTCTAGGAGTTTTCATTGAAAATTTCATTTGATTGCCTGTGATTAATAATTTTTAATCGTGGCTGAATTACCAAGACGATTGCGTAGACTTGAGGGGAAGCCCCCTGAATATAAACCAAGCCAACTTGAAGGGCTGCAAGCTCTAGTATTGCCTACTCATAGTAGAATTAGA
Source organism: Pinus albicaulis (assembly GCA_034641835.2). Classification (NCBI taxonomy): domain Eukaryota; kingdom Viridiplantae; phylum Streptophyta; class Pinopsida; order Pinales; family Pinaceae; genus Pinus; species Pinus albicaulis. Next base: position 1,003,667,155 of record CM076572.1, read on the forward strand.
TCAATAGAAGTAGGAGATTCATTTATATTTTTTCATCCTGATTATCAACTACAAACAACAGAGCATATTCAGGAACCGAATTCAATTTCCGAGCTTACTGGTAGTATTTCTCCTTCTAATGAATTTGTTGAAGAACCTGAAATTTCTGAACCTAACACTAAGCCGACTGTTTTGGAACCATCTTCAAGATTTGTTACTCCAAATTCTAGTGATCTTGGTTCACCTAGGGTAAGACATATCATTATTGAAAATCTTCCTTCTGACCTCATTTCCATTGAAGAACTTGTCGGTCTAGACAAAGAAGTAACTCTTCCGAAAACCCAACAGATTTTGAATCTTAGGGAGCGTGAATCTATATTCTATAGTCCTTTTAGAAGTGATGCTTGGTATTTGTCATTGACATATTTTTTAGAGAACCTGGATCTTAGTTTTTCACCACCCCAAATTCCTTTTCATCCTACACCAAGGGTTATTATCCTTCATCAATCATGTCAAGTGAGTCATCTATGTTTACCCAATCATCGGAACCATTTTTATATGGTGGTCCTTCTGTTCCTTCGGGGTACCAGTCACTCTCTGGTACTTTCTCAGGAGAAACTCCTCGACAAACTGAACAAGTGTTATTAACTAGTACGAGTGGCATGAAAACTGAAACGTTGAACGCAGAGAAAATTTCTATGATGTCCGGTAATATTCCAAATCCTTAACCTCAAGGTAGTCAGTTACCACCTGGGAGGCAACCTCAAGGTAGCCAATTACTACCTGGGGGGCAACCTCAAGGTATTCAGTTACCGCCTGGGGGGAAACCTCAAGGTAGTTAGTTACCGCCTGGGGGGCAACCTCAAGGTAATTTTCTACCAGGAAAAACTGCAGGACAATATTATTTACCTGGAGAACAACCTCAAGGATAGTACATACCTCAAGGTTATCAACATCAAGGATATTACATACCCCAATGTCAACCCCAGACTCAGTATATTCCTTAGGGTCCTTATGAACCCTAGATTCAGTACGTGCCTTAGGGTTATCAATCTGAAGGTCAGTACCCAACTCAAGGTTTCTAACCAGCTTTCGGTCAATCATTTTTACAAGGAACTCGAAATTTACCACTTAATTATCAACCCTACGTTCAATCAAGCTATGGTCCTTCATATGTACAACCTTCTATGGGTCAATACCCTGGAATGAACATGGTGTGGAATCCACCACAAATTCAACAGACTATGAAACCTAATGTGCAGTTACCTAATCAACCTGGATAGCCTTTAGTTTCTCATCCAACCTAGCAACTTGTCCAATCTACTGTTCAAGTCCCTACACCTGGTTCTGTTCCGCAGCCTGGGCCCAATACACCTCAGAATCTGCCTCAAACTGCTGCAACTACTGCAACCTCTGTTCAACCTACAACACCTATTTTTAGAGTATCTTTAGCTCTGGTTTCTTCTATCCCTACATCAGTGCAGATTCCTCAAGCCTCTGTACCACAATAAGGTCCTACAATTTAGACTACTGTCGAGATGCCTGCGAGACAATCTCGTATTAGTACGATTGTCTCTAGTCAACCTCAGTTTAATTATCAACCGTACCAGGGACATTATCAAATTGGTAAAGCTACACAAAATCCAGCGTATCAGTATCAGCCGTACCCTGGGTATACTTATCCAATACCTCAGCAACCCCAGTATGGTCTGGTTAATCCTGGTTACCCAGGAGGTTTCACGATTCCAAATGCACATCCGATTCCAGGATATCCTGGCTATCCTCCTCATGGCACTGGTTTGATCACTCAAGGTTATCAAGACCCTAGCCATCGGTTACCGTTCATGGCAACTTTAGATTTACCAGATCTGTCGCACCTTATGAACGATCCGATTTTTTATCTTCCATATTGGCCATCGATGCCTAACAAGTTGCCCAATGATATTTCGAAATTTGAAGGTAATTTAGGAGAGGACCCATCTAATCACATTATGACTTATCACCTATGGTGCGCATCCAATTCACTAGTCGATGATTCTATTCTATTACGTCTTTTTCATAGAACTCTCATTAGTCCAGCTACCAAATGGTTCATTAAGTTACCACACAGCTCTTTTAATCATTTTAATGTGCTAGCTACTGCTTTCTTAACCCATTTTCAGTTGCCTGTCAGATGCGACAATGGCACAAAATTTATGACTTCATTAAAGAAGTCTACATCTACGTACATATCTGATCACATTCATGAATGGAGACGTAGAAGGCGTTTAGTGAAATTCTTTATTCCTGATCAAATTTTGGCTGAATGGTTTATTAAATTGTTACTGCACAAAATTACTAAAGATGTGGCCAAAGGAGGCATTGTTACGGAAGAGAAAGTCATTGCTCAGGCTCAGTACCTTGACCTTATCTCAGTCAGGCACTCTGTATGATAAAATCCCTGATTTACCAAGACTTGGTCAGTTAACTGCAACTCCTTCTGGCTCTCATGTTGCTGATGGTGTAATTGGTTCTGTTAGTACTGGTAAGAGTAAAAATATGTCCTCTAATACTACTTCTCCTATTATCACTTTACCCGATTCACCCAAAGGAGATTCTTCCATAGAAACTTCCACCAATATCCATGTTGTAGAGACATCTATGACCAAATCTAAAATGGGTGGTAAGAAGAAATGTAAGAATAAAAAGAAAAAATCTTCAAAGGAGAAAACTGAAACAACTAAACCAACTGACGAAAAACGCAATCCTCGATATCCTTGTCTCATTTGTGACTAGGATCATTTTACAAAAGAGTACCCGCATAGAGCCGAGGTATCGAAATTCATTAAGGGTTCGCCTATACCTGCTGTCTTGAAGGATCCCTTTCCCACTAAAGATAGTAACATTGTTGGATCTTCCTCTAATCCAGTTGAGGATATTTTCATGGTTGCGACGCGATCACAAGATTACGGTAGTAAAAATACTGGTAAAAAAGAAGAAACATACAATTCTACATTGGCTACATCTCCCTCAGTTTCTAATCCATTACAGACCGAGAAAAAAAGTCCTGAATTAGTGATTAAACCGCCTAGAAAAGGTGCACTTCGTAAATCAGCTTTTATTCCACATGCGAGAGCTGCTCAGAATTACAATATTGTTGAAGATTTGCAATTTCCCATTTAGCAATGTCGGCTTTGGAAGTATTGCAATCACGCCCAGCCCAAAGAAAATTACTTTTGTTAGCCTTAGGAGCTGTAAATCTCCAGGATTCGAACCTCATGATCTTCGATTAAGAAAATTTTACACCACGCTTACCTCATCAAATGGATTTTGAGATTCCAGTAATAGTAAAAAAACAAATGTATCTTTCGTAATATTGTTGATGAAGGGGCTTCTATGTGTATAATGTTGTTAAAATGTTGGAAATCACTTGTTTCTCTGGAAATTGACCCATCACCAACTATTCTCAAAGCTTTTGATGGAAGAGGTTTTCAACCATATGGTATTTTACAAGATCAATAGAGGTCGAAGGCAAAGTGGTTAATCTAGATGTGGAGGTGGTTGATGCCCCTCTGGATTACAACCTTCTCATGGGTCGCAGTTGGTCTTACGCTATGACTGTTGTTGTATCATCAATATTTCGTCTCATCATGTTTCCTCATAAAGGAAAGATCGTTAAGATAGATCAAATCTCATATTGTTCATCTGACCCAGCCTCTACTGATAGCATCCAACATATCGGAAAATTGACTATCCCTTATAAGGATGTCGGAGTAGGTTTGATTAAAGATTCAGCTTTACTGGGAACTTTTTCCCTACCTCCTCCCAACGTACAAACTCCTATTGCTAATATCAATATGATTACATCAAGTACTATTTCCTTTTATGATCCTTGGATAGTACCTTCAAAATCAGAATTGGATTCTTTCGAGGGCCCAATTCCTTTGAGTCCTTTTGAGTTAGCATATCAACAAGTACAGTCATTTTCTGATACTCCTTCAATAGAATCTGATCCACTGAATGTGATCAATCATGAGTCATTTTCAATATTGATTTTAGCTTCGACACCAATTCTGGATCCTACTCAACAAGTTTTCCATACTGATGAAAATATTTGAGAATTCTTTTCTGTAGATGAATTACCATGGCAAGATTTTCATCATAGATCTTCATTTTTACCTGATCTCGATCATTTTGAGAATGATTTTTCTTCCATTTTTACCACTTATTACTTCAAAAAACCTCAGAATCCTCTCTCACATTTCGATTCTGAATTGAATTTAGAAAATATTTCTACAATGGTTCCTCTTGACATTTCACTAAAACCTGGAATTGTTGAAAACATTCACATAGGTGCTTCATGTACGCCTGAAGAAATTCAAGCATATAAAGCCCTATTTCATGAGTTCCACAACATCTTTTCCTGGTCATATGAAGAAATGACAAGAATCGATCCGTTCGTTGTTCTTCATGAAATTAATACATACCCGGATGCCAAACCCATCAGACAGAAATTACATCGGATTCATCCGAGAAAAGCTGCCGCTATCAAATCAGAAGTTGAGAAATAACTTCGTGCAAGTTTTATTTATCCAATCCTGTTAAGGGACTGGGTATCTAATATTGTTCCGGTCAATAAAAAACAAGGAACAATAAGAGTATGTATCGAATATAGGGATATAAATCGAGCTTGTCCTAAAGACAATTATCCAACCCCTTACATCGATCAAATTATCGACAATTATGCTAGAAGTGAAATGTTCTCATTCATGGATGAATTTTCCGGCTACAATCAAATAAACATACTCCCTGCAGATCAACCTAAAACAAATTTCATTTGTCCATTGGGAACTTTTTCTTATCGCAAATTACCTTTTGGCCTTAAGAATGCTGGCGCCACTTTTCAAAGGACCATGTCATATGCATTTCATGACATTAAGCATATTGTGCAGCCCTACCTTGATGATTTTCCTGCTCATTCTTCACGCAGAGCAGATCATGTTACTCATTTACGAGCCATTTTTATATGATGTAGGCACTATAAGATTCGTCTGAATTCTCACAAATGTGTTTTCTGCGTAGAATCCAGACGATTATTGGGATTTATTGTCTCAAAGGCAGGCATTCAGGTCAATCCATCGAATGTTGAGGCAATCATCAATTTACCTCCTCCTTCTACTCTTCGCCAACTCCAAAGTTTGCAAGGGAAAGCAAAATTTTTACGTCGATTCATTCCTAACTACGCCGAGTTAACAAAAGGTTTCACTAGGTTGTTGAAACAAAACATTCCTTTCTTTTGGGACGAGGTCGCTAATAGATCTTTTGATGCTTTGAAAAATGCATTGACCCATGCATCGTTACTGCATCCTCCCAACTACAACCAGGATTAATTTTTGTACCTCGCCGCTTCCGATTCCACAATAGGGTTGGTTTTAGTTCAGGAAGATGAATTCCATAGTGAACATGTGATTTACTATCTTAGTTGAAATTTGCATCCGACTGAGATCAAATATTCACATGTGGAAAAATTGGCCTTGGAAGCTATTCAAGCTGTCCAATGTTTTCATCACTACATACTTTTACGCAAAACGACAGTGATCTCTGATTGTAACCCTATGATGTACATCTTGACTAAACAATTGATAGGGGGAAAATACTCTAAATGGATTGTTATCCTGCAAGAGTTTGATTTGGAGTTTGAAAAATCTAAATCCAAGAAATCATTGATATTTGCTGAACTTATGTGTGATTTCCCACGTACTGATACAGAAACTGTGGTGGAACAATCAATCGCGGATGAATCCTTGTTTCTTATTAGTAACATTGATCCATGGTATGGAGATATTATTGTATATCTTCAGACCCAATCTTTTCGGCCTGAGCAACGACGAAAAATTCGTTTCCAGTCTCAAGAATATCATATTGTTGGTGACACACTATACCGTCGTGGTGCAGACTCGGTTTTTCGACGTTGTCTAACTCATGATGAAGCCGAAAGGTTTTAAATGATTGTCACACTGGAGCATGTGGCGTTCATATGTCTGGGTACGCCACAGCCCAAAAGATATTGCGCACAGGGTATTTCTGGCTGTCCTTGTTTAAAGATTGTATTTACGCGGTCCGAAAGTGTCATAATTGTCAAATCTTCGATCGAAAAATGCGTACATCACCTGCTCCTCTTCACCCCATAATTGCTGTCGGTCCTTTTTCAAAATGGGGCATTGATTTCATTACATATAACCCTCACTTGGCTGAGGGGGCATGGGTATATTATTCTAGCAGTGGACTATTTTACCAAATGGGCCGAGGTGATGCCTACAATTGTGGCAGATGGAAAAACTGTAGCTACTTTCGTATTCAATCATGTGATTGCTCGTTTCAGTGTACCCCAAGCGATAATTACTGATCACGGGAGCCATTTTCGAAATATCATGATGACCGAGTTAATAGACCAGCTTGGCCTGCGCCATGACAGTTCTACACCATATTATCCATAGGCCAATGGTTTAGCTGAAGCAATTAATAAATTTTTAGTCACCATGATCAAACGGATCATTGGAATTCATAAATTGAATTGGCATACCATGCTCTTTTCAGCACTTTGGGCATATCGAACCTTAGCAAAAACATCAACAGGTTTTACCCCTTTTCAACTGGTTTACGGTTTAGAAGCAGTATTACCTATTGAATGTGAGATACCATCACTCCAACTGGCCATAGAGTTACTACCAGACACTTCTGAAGAGGAGAAACGTTTTTTTATACTTGGCTCAATTAGATGAGAATCGGTGCACCGCTGCATTAGCTACCGAGGCTCATGCGAAAAGAATGAAAGCTCAGTATGATATAAGTGTTACCCCTCGTAATCTTGCAAAAGTGGCCTATGAATTGATTGATTTTGACGGAGTCTCTTTGGGTAAACCTAGAAATGGACTTTGTCTGAAGATATATTACGCTTAACTTTGTGTGGAGATCTTCTCTATATATTAGCCACTTTTTAGCTGGTGTGCTATAAATTAGAAACGTGTGCCTAGCGCAAGTGTGCTCTTACTATTATTCCCGCTTATCTGGATACTTTTGATATCGCAGATGTCAACATCCTTTCAAACGTATATTGGTTTTGCTGATGGCACTTGTCGTAGTACACAAAACATCTCTTCCGTAGCTTGGGTTATTTACTCACGCACTGACGAGTTAGTATCAATGCATGGGGTAAGTCTCAGTCAAACGACAAACAATATTGCTGAATATAGTGAAGTTATTGAATTATTATTGGAATCCATTTAATTTGGAATTCGGATTTTGATCGTTAAGTTAGATTATGAACTCGTTGTATTACAGTTAAACCGAGCATATGCCATTAGAAATCCAATATTGTTAAGATTATTTTTAAGGGTTCATCTCTTGGAACGAGATTTCGATTATATTGAGTATCAACACATTCCAAGAAATTTAAATACATTAGCAGATGCAATTGCTTATAATGTTATAAATAGACATTTGCGATAACAAAGTAACAAATCAACATTCCATAACATGATTGAACTAGTAAACTGGAAATAATAGTATATCATAGTATAGATGTAGTGTTCAAAAAATAGTACATCGTCTTCAATCATAGGCTCAAAACGCCTTATGATTGGAAAAAAATGATACAAAAAATGAGTCTACAAGTCAATCATCCACTATCCGTGGTGATGATCATGATAATACACCACTGCTCGTGCCACCCTAGTCAAAAACCTCCTGAATGGTCCAGGAACACCAATGACATATCTCTTTAGACGGAGCGGGATATCATCTATGGTGGTCTTCAGAATATCTATAGTGAGCTGCTCTAGATGGTGCTCTAAATTAGTTAGGATCTCTGCAGTCTGATCCTGTGGTGGTGGTGGTGTTGTTGTTGCATCCCTTTGCCTCCGATCAAAGGGGCAAAGAATGGCTGGTTGACTCGGACCCACATCTGCATTTGAAATTTTTGTTATCAGTTTTGGATGATTTAAAAACAAAATAAAAATTAGAAATTAGAACATGTCAAAAGATATTTTTTACCTGACTCGTCCCACTGAGCTCCTGGAGGAAGGGGCATTTCCCGGTCGCCATGAAAATCCATGCCAGCATAAGGAAAATCCTCTATAACAAAAAGTTGGCGTTCCAGCCAACGAAAATATGTCGAAGGAAATCGAACAATCTCCCCACCCTCGCTGTGGTGGACCATCAAAGCAACCCAACGAACCATCCTAGGCTCTCGAGGTCGACCAACATCAACAGGAATATGCTGCGGGGCTAACATGGGGATCCTCTTTAGAGCAAAGGTGACTACAATTGACCCATATCCAAAGTTGTTTAGCTTCCCATTATTTGCTCTGGTAAGTTGGCCTTTCACATTTGCCAACACTGCCTCGCACCAGTTGAATATGGTGCCTCGAAAGAAATATACTGCTATGCGCATTTGAGATCCAGTGGCTACATGAAAAGCTGCACTTCCACACAACTTGACAACAGTAAAAGCGATCACTTTTAGCTCGGGACAGATGATAGTTTTTATGTCAATCTGTTTGTCTCGGGGATTGGCCTCATCATTGCAAAACTCTAATTGTAGGCTGGGAAAAGACTGGCCACCTGGCCTAGCCCCAAATAGAGATAATGGCTCGCCTCTCCTGGAAAAACTAGTCAAAAAATAGATGTCTTCCAGCTCAATCTCGAGCCAGTGACCTCTGATCACAAAACACTAGTCCTGAACATCCCATTTATTTACCAGCCAAGTAAGAAGATCCACTTGAGCTCTCATGCCACTGATAGCCCAAAATTTGTAAAGCCCGCATACTCTTAAAGCTTTCAAAGTAGGTTGATGATTTATTTCTACTTCATCTACCTCTTCGTGCTCCCGTTCTCACCAAATAAGCATTGTAGGTATCCTAAAACAAGTAACATGAAGGATTAGAATCATTTTCAAGCAAAAAATTTAGGTAATTTAGGAAGAAAATATGTTTTTAAATTTGTTACGGCGCCTCCGCACTTTATGCCCAGGGACAGTGCGTAGATACACACGGGCCCTGTGTTAAAAGTGCGTCCGCAGGTACCTAATGTCTTAGGTGTGGACCCCCGAGGGCGAATTTTTCAACATATTTTCCTCCCAAAAATGAAATTCTGACCCTAATTTAAAAAATTGAACAGATGAAAAGCAAGATAAGGATGTTGTAGATTACCTGAAACAGACGATTTTCGATTCCGACGGTCGGTTTTCCCAGAATCTTCTCTGAAGCATTTTTTGCCAAGAGCTCTTAAAACTTCACTCCAAACTCAAACGGTAAAAATGAACTTGAAAAACTCCTTTTTATAAGTTTTTTTGAATAGATGAATTTTAAATTTGTTTATTTTTCACTTTAAAAGTCAATTTTTCAAAATATTTTTTATTGAAACATGTATGTTTAATTTTTCGAGTTTTTGTGCAGAATAACGGATTTTTCAGGAAAAATGGTCATTTTTGACGAAGAGTAAACTTTTATCACTTTTTTGGGCTCTTTGAAAATTTACGAAAAAGTGAAACCATGGAGTCCTCTTTTAAGCCCTTTTCAGACTCTCTAAAAATGAAAAGATTGCCGAGTACTTGAATATTCAAACTCGTTAAAGTAAATGAACAATCGTCCCTTTAGTATAAGTTTACCCCTTTTCCGGACTGAAATGGAATATTTACAAAAAAGGTATACATTGACTAATCATGGTCAATAGAGTTCTCTCTTGCATTATTTTATCCTTTTTCGGGCCTGAGAGATTAAATTTACGAAAAAGAACACCCATGGAGTTTTCTTAAGTTTTTATTCTGACTCCCTAAAAATGAAAAACATCGAGTTTCTCCTATATTGGACTCGTTAAAATTTAACAGTAAAGGACCTGTCGATTACAAACAAGAACGAACCACTCCTTCTTAGGGTTTGATTTTAAACTAAGTTGGACTCATCCGAAGGATGAGCTTATAAACAAGCAAATGTTATCCTCCTCAAGCTTGTTAAAAATAAAGAGGTACTTGCCAGAAATGGTGGGGGGAAAAGAGAGAAAAACAGATTCATTTGTTACACTTTGATCTGTAAAAAGCATTACACCGCTCTTGAACATGACATTTTTTGTCGCACTTCCACCTGGGTTGAGAAATTCTTTGCCTATCAGTTAATCAAACCACAATGAAAGTCTTCAGCCGGTTTCTGGGTATTAGCTTAGGGCAACTGTCACCAAACCATCTGCAATGTCATTATGTGTTCAAGAGGACAATCAAACAAACCATTCATCTGAAAACACTTGTATCCATTTGCGTTGACCATCCCTGAGTCAGTCCTTGCAAAAAATTTCTTCAAAACTTGATCTATGGTTTCGTGTCGTGAGCTTGCTCACGACGGATCGCTTTCTATCGATGACAGCTCATCATCTAGGAATTTGATCTAGAATCCGTCAGTACCTTGGAATCTGCATGCCTTAATGGCAGGTTTCTCGCCTTCAACAACAGGTTGCATCATTGACCTTCGATCGAACGATTCCATGAAATGTTCGACTTCAGATCACTTATTCACATTTCGTGGATTGTACTGAGTACTTTGAGAGCCATTGTCATTATTGATGGTTTGTCTCACACTTGTTAACAGTTCACATCATTGACTGGTAATGAAGTGGTTTCTACCATGTTCAACTTCAACACATTTAATCGCATGGATAGAATCATACTAGTTCGAGAAGTAGAAATCAAGACCCTGGATCTAGTTTCCACCATCCAGGCTGTGAGGAGTTTTATTATTCATTATGCAGTAGATGATTCATTACAGATGGTTGCGTCCATGCTGTGTCTACACTATTGATGTAATGTTAAAATCATTTCTGTATCAGAACAAGTTTAGTTAGTTTTGATCTAAGTATGGGAATGCCTACCTCAGCGATGATATATATTTATATGTGTTGCGTTGAATGTTTTTATAGGGTTTCGACTGGGGTTTCCATAGGCTAATCCTTGAAATGATAAAGCACATCACTCTTCGAATATTCTCAGATTTCGCACTTTAGGGGGCAATTTGTTACACTGAAATTTGTCACCATGACATTTTAGTACTCCCTTGGAAGTCTACAATATCAAAGTTCCTAAATTCAAGCCTTGAAACTAAGAGAAAAGCTCATAAAAGCCTTAAAACTCTGGTACCGCACTTTTTCCTAGTTTTGCCTGCGGTCCCGCACCTTTTGGCTATAAATCATGCATAGCCAAGCACAAGTAAAATATAGAAGCTCAGTTTAAGTCATTTTTGGAAGCTTCTAGAAACATTCCTGCGGTGGAAAGTCCGCTCCTTTCATGTTCATGCATCCTATCCAATAAGGAGCTAACCCCTTGATGTAAGGAACTAATCCCTTTGAAGGAGGATTCTATCCCTTCTTGTATGGAGCTGTAACCTCCTCTATTCCACTATAAAAAGAGGCATAGGGAAGCCTCAAGGGGTTACAATGGATGAGTTGAAGTTTTAGTATTGTTGGAGGCGAAGTGTTGTTGAAACTTAGACCCTTTTAGTTGAGATTTCATGTGGGAAGGATTACATACCTGTATGTATCTCGGTTGGAAGAGTGCAAGGCTGATCAGAGTAAAGGAAACGCCTGTTTCGGACCCTAGGAAGGCCTGTATGACATCAAGGCAGACATGGTTGTAAGGCTCTTCCTTATTTAAGTTAATACAAATAAATCCATTTTTCTCAATAAGCTATCAATTGATTGGTTTATTTTATGGATTCCTTGATCACCATAATGGATATGATTTATGAATATATGCTATGCACGTGCTATTTGATGTTTGTCTGTTTGTGATTGCAAATCTTCGAAGATAACTCTTTCGGGCGACTGAAGGAATACTACTACAAACAAGCATTGGATCAAAGGTAAGATCGTTAAACCTTTATAGCATTTAATTATGAATCACAATATATCTAGAGAAAGATAGTTTTGTTTGTCCGTTTGTTGCTAGCTGTCCGTAGGACACTTGGGAGGTATGTCTTGTCTGCAAGAACGACTTATCCATCCAACAGGCTCGATGGCCTTCTTCTTGTTGAATTCTTGGAATGAAAACAAAAATCTTACCCACTTTCCAAAGGGCCTAGGCAGAGGCTCTAGGACCCGATGCAAGGATGTTTGTCCTTCAAGTTCTGCCTTTAGACGTAGTCTAACTCTCTCTCTTTGCTTCAATGGGCTAAGATTGTTGGGTGGCCAACAATCGAGTCCTCTTCTTTAGCTCTTACTCCTTGGTTCACACAAGACACTGGTGTTGCTTGGGCAGCTTTGGCCAGCATAACCTTGTGGTCACCCATTGTTCATCTCTTTGAGGGTTTATATAGGTGAGCTTTCAAACCTCCTTCTCTCCCTTGGTACATGGTGGATAGTGACCCAAGGGAGGGGAAATATTCCATTGTGGGCTGAAATATGATTTTGTGTGCTCACACAAGGCCTAAGGAGGCACTGGTGCTGTCCTTAGGCGGCTTTCACATAAGGAGAAATTGTCCTTTGCTTGCTTGTGGTCCCAGAAAGTGAATTTTTGCTACTTCCAGGAATGCGCGCTTATTGGGCTCCAGTGCACGCAGAAGGAGCTCTTCTCGAAGGAAAAAACACACATTCGAGCATTTATGACTAGTTTAATCTTAAATTGCTGAAAACCTTAGAGATTCTTGATTCCATAATGTATTCCTATTCTGTAAATCCTTGGGCTAGACATTAATTGATGTCATGTTTTGCTGTACGATTTTCTAGTGTTAACAGTGATGCAATCAAAGAAAACTTAGCAATAAATTTTCTCCAATACTAAAATGCCCCTAGAAAACTTCTGACTTCAGTTACATTTTGTGGTCTTGGCCACTTAAGGATTACATCTATATTTGCTAGATCTATCTTTAATAAATAATGATTACATATATCTTAGCTGATTACATCTATCTTAGTTGGATATATCTAAATAAATAATGACAAACTTGTCGATATATGGTCAAAATACATCATTCATGAATCGCATAAAAGTTATTGGCGCATTGCATAAACCAAAAGGCATTACTAACCACTCGAATAGTCCTTGCCTAGTTTTGAATGCAGTTTTTCATATATCATTTTCTGCTATCCTTATTTGATGATATCCACTACGTAAGTCCAACTTAGTGAAGTAAACACCATTTTTCAATTGGTCGAGTAAATCATCAATCCTAGGAAGAGGGTACATGTTTTTTATTGTGATTTTATTTAAGGCCCTAAAATTAACACACATTCTCCATGTTCCATACTTCTTAGGAACTAGAATGATAGGTGAACCACATGGAGATGAACTTGGTCGAATTAAACCCCTTTCTACCAATTCCTGGATTTTCCTTTTAATTTCTTCATTCTCTATTATTGACATTCGATAAATACCAACATTAGGAAGAGGGGCATTAGACATTAACTGAATCTCACGTTGTATTTCTCTTTTTGGAGGAAGATGTATAGGTTCTTTGAATAGATTTTGTAATGACTCTACCACTTTAACCAAAATATCTTTAAACTAAACATCACAACCTATAAATGCATCTTGCAGTTCCTTATGCTGTTCTTTAACAACCATGAGAATGTATCTTTTACTTGAACTTACTAAGCACTTCATTTGATTAACATTAATTATGTCCAAGTGATTTTTAGTTTTATGTGCCCTTACGATATATTCAATCCCATCTGTCTTGAGATGATACTTATGTTCCTTCCTATAAAATACTGCATCACGATCATAGAGATAAGGGCTTCCTAAGACAATTCCACATATGTCTAACGATATCACATCTAGATCCACTTCGTCGATATAGTTAGCTGTGATTGCAAATTTAAACCGAAACTGTTTGGTAACATGAATTTGAGTTTGTTCCTTTAACCAGCCTAAAGGATATGGTTTTGGATGATTATGTGTTTTCAAACCCAATTTCTTAACCAATGATTCAAATATAAAATTTTCCTGTGATCTCGTATCGAACAATGTATCTATCTTTATATATTTTGAAGTTACCCTTATATGAAATAACTCGACTCTTTTATCTTCATTCAATTGTGTGATGTTTGAAGAGGAAGAAGTACTAGCTTTAGAATTTTTACCTGTTGTAACCATAGCAATGATTTTTCCTTCATCACCTGAATCAGATCCCAAGTCCTGTTGAACTGCTGTCGCAGCCTTCTTGTCCCCCTTCTTCTTTTGGAACTTTTTTGGCTTAAGTTCTGGATGAAGTTTCCAACACTTAGCTTCAATATGGCCGATCCTTTGGCAATGTGTACAAGTAGGTCTTTCATCTTCCTTCTCAGCTGTGGCAGTCTTCTTTCCCTTTGAATTTCCCTTCTTTTTGCTGTCTTTGGGTTCCATCTGCTTTGATGTCTTTGGTGTAAACTTGAAAGGTCTACCACCTGATTCGACATGAATATCTTGAACACAAACTTCATCAAAATCATTTGGATTGAACATTAATAATGTATGCTGCAAATATGAATGTAAACTGCCAATATACTTCAACAAAGTTTCTTTTGTGTCCAAAGAAATACCAAGCTCTAACGATTTCTTTCTGAATTCTTGTGTGAAATATTGAACATTCTGTCCCTTACCTTGTCGCAAGTGCTGCCAATCAAAAATAGCTTGTTGTGTGTGACCCAACGGATATAATTGTTTCTTTAGAGCTTTTAAAAACTTACTCCATGAGGTGATAACTTTTCCTTTAAGCTTTAAATCTATCTATGTCTTACTTTCCCACCAGATCAAAGTAGTACCCCCCATTCTAAGAGTAGCTAATTAGATCTTTGTCTTATCATCAGTAATATTTTGAATATGACAATAGAATTCTAACTGTTTTACCCAATTATCTAGTTTCTTAGGGTTCATTTCACCATCATACACAAGTAATTCAAACTTAACATCAAGTTTCAAAAGTGGACTCTTAAGTTTCTTTTCTTTTTCTGATTCAAAAGTAGAAGTAGAATAAGAAGAAGAAGATGATGGAGATGATGGAGGAGAAGGAGGTTTATCTACTTTGCCTTTACCTTTGTCCTTATTTGATGCCTTCGAAGATGAGGCTGCATCTCTCGTCTTCTTATCTTCATATAATTCTACCAACATCTGCTGCATGTTTAAAAACATTTGATGGATTTGATTCTCATCCATGGGTTTCGTTTCAGTAGCTTCAGGAGTCTCAACGTTCTCAGTCCTTTTCATCGTTGATTAATGAACGAATTTCCAATCTCTGGATCGAATTCCTCAAGCTCTCCTTTTCCACGTTGTAATCCCAACCTGGTTAACATCCACTGACAAACAAACTACCAAGCACAACCCGCTCTGATACCAAAAATATCTTAATGTGATCGATTAAGTGCTGAGGTAGTTTGATTAGTTTGTCCTTAAGATTGATTGTTAACTGAAGAAATATTTTAAATGAAAGACGACATAAACCAGCAGCAAATAAATGATTGAGATAAAACATGAAAAAGAGATAAGAAGAAGTAAATAGTTTATTATGGAGTTCATCCCTGGTGGACTACATCTCCGGGTTCGCTTTCAAGTGGGCGTTCGTTTTATTAGGATTGATCCGAGGAAGTATTTACATAGAAAAAACACCAGAATTACTGTGCTCACAGGGACTTCTGGTCACTGAAAACAAATAGCTCTCTCTCTTAGCTTTCCAACGCCTGTCTCTGCGCTCAATTCCGCCTCCAGACAGTGGAGCTATGCTGAAAAAAAAAACTGCCTCTATCCTCATGAAACTACACTCCAATTCTCTCAAAGCCTTTAATCAAAGATGTGTTTATGAAGAAATGTCATTGGTTTAAATAAGAACTCACTCGAACCTCCTATTTCTCCATTTAGCAATTGGTTTAGCTTTTGGTGGGATAAGGAGATCGAATCCTTCATGTTCATGAACCTATGGATAAAAACCCTTAACCTTAGGCGCTGATTAAATAAAAAAACCCAAATATAAACATTATATTATATTTTTAGCCCCAACCACTAACTAACCGGGCGGAGAATTGGATATTCGGCATGTGATCAACGCCTTGAACGGGGGTTACGCCCGACGGTCACAACTTAACTCTGGCGGTTTCGGCTTAACCCCAGTGGTTCCGGCTTGACCTGTTACATAGCAATCTCTGTCGGCGAGTTTAACACACGACTTTACAACTGGCGGTCTTATCCATAACATTTCCCATCGCGGTCTAAGTTAGACCTGCCACATGATTTAACATCTCCGACAGGGTTTTAGATAGTCGCGCGGTTAGCATTGTTTAACATTTTTTTTAATATGTGATTTATGGGTTTTATAATAAAGTTTAGGCCGAAAGGTTTTGCACTAGGATTTTGTCACATAGTTTTAGCGCTTAGGTCCTTAGGTTTAGATGTATAGGGTTTTAAAATTTAGACCTTTACATTTGTATGGTATTTCACCCTTATTAGACCATATTAACCATTTTACATGCCATTTCTTCAATATCACAGGCAAAATTGGCGGATTGGAGTCTAAAATGGACTTTGAACTGCTGGAGCTGACAAAACTTCTCTGCTGAACTGTAATGAACAAGATCCTTTTGGATCAAGGAAACAAAAGACAACTGCTACCACACAACAAGGTCTTGGATTTGGTTCAGGAGATGAGACTAAAATTGCAGCCATGGTCACAAAGGGAAAAGAAGCCATAACAAGTACTAGCTCCTCAAATTGTCACAATAACACTCCAAATGAAGAAATAAGAATAGAGTTGTTTCATGTAAGAGTTATCTCAAAACATACAAAAATTGACACACTATTTGATAGTGGGTCTCAAGCGAACATTATCTCTAAAGAATTAGTCAAGAAGTTGAATCTTGAAACCTCACCTCTTTGGTTATCCATACCCATTGGGTTGGATAACCAAAGATACAAACTTACAGGTTACAAGAAATGCATTTTCCGGTTTGCAATTACTGCAAACTTTATTGATGAAGTTGAGTTAGATGTTGTACCACTTGACATATCTAGAATTGTTTTGGGTAGCCCATATCTATATGACAGGAAAGCAGTCTTCTATCCCCATGAGAAAAAGTACCACTTTTTCAAAGATGGGCTGGAATATATTGTGAGATCCGTTCGCAAAAAGATAAACCTCTCTTTTGTTAATGTTGGGCAAATGAAGAGACTATTAAACTCAAGCAAAAACTTTGTGCTTCTTATGATCAAACAAAAGAATGATAAGGATTTTAAATATTTTGAAGGTTGTGATGATAGATTAAAATCTAATTTGTTTTATGTGGTAAGCTATCATGGAAAGATGTTTCAAGAGCCAAAGGGGTTACCTCCTGAGAGGGGAATCCAACATGAGATACAGCTGCAGCAGGATGTTCCACTCCCTAACATTAGCATGTATCACATGTAGATAATGGAAAATGTAGAAATAAAGAAGAAAATCCAAGAATTGTTGAATAAAGGTATCATTCATCCATCTACCTCACCATGTGGTTCACCGATTATATTGGTGCCCAAGAAGGATGGAACATGGCGCATGTGTGTGGATTTTCGTGCACTCGAAAAATTCATGATAAAGAAGTGTTATCCGCTCCCAAGGCCCAGTTGATTGATTGATTGAGGTATGAAAAGTATTTCACTAAGTTAGATTTGAGAAGTGGTTATCATCAAGTTAGAATAGATGAAGAGGACATATGGAAGACCACATTTAAACTAAACAAGGATTGTTTGAGTGGCTTTTATGCCTTTTGGTCTTTGCAATGCTTCAGATACTTTCATGAGAGTTATGAATGATGTATTAAGACCATTTCTATATGAGTTTTTCATTGTCTACTTAGATGATATTTTGATATTCGTCAAATCAAGAGAAGAACATGTCATGCATGTGAACAAGGTGCTTGATTTCTTGAGAAAAGAACAATTGTTTTTGAAGATGTTGAAATGTGAATTTGGTAAAATTTCTTTATTGTATTTGGGACATATTGTTGGAGGAGGTGAGATGAAGATAGACCCGTCTAAATTTTAGGTCATTGTGAATTGGCCTACACCCAAGTTAGTCATGGAGGTAAGAAGTTTTCTAGGAGCAGCACAGTATTGGAAGAAGTTCGTTGCTAATTTTTCCTCTATTACAACTCTGTTACATGCATTGACAAGTGTTAAGAAAGTCTTCCAGTGGGGAGGAAATTCAAAAAAAAGAATTTGATGCTTTGAAGAAGAAGATTAGTTCAACCCCAATATTAGCATGACTAGACTTGAGACAACTCCTTGAGATTCAGACAGATGAAAGTGACTATGCCATGGGCACAATCCTTTTACAACATGGTAAGCCTATTTCATTCCATTCAGAAATGTTTAATGGTGCAGTGATAAATTATCCTACATATGACAAGGAGTTATATGTGTTGGTACAAAGTGTTACGAAATGGAAACATTATTTTATGGGAAAGGAAACCATCATTCACATCGATCACCAACCATTTCAATACTTGCAATCACAAACGAAATTGCAGCAGTCAAGGCACTTTTGATGGATGGGATTCTTACAAAAATTCCACTTGATCATCAGGTATAAGAAAGGTATATACAATAAGGTTGTTGATATGCTTTCTAGGCCTATTATAAATGCAACTACTTTACTCAAGAATACTTCTGTTTTGCATGAAAT
The DNA here is from genome assembly GCA_034641835.2 of Pinus albicaulis. Lineage (NCBI taxonomy): Eukaryota > Viridiplantae > Streptophyta > Pinopsida > Pinales > Pinaceae > Pinus > Pinus albicaulis. Next base: position 1,003,685,778 of record CM076572.1, read on the forward strand.
TCATGTTGAAAAATATGCATTTGACATTCAAGATGTTTATGCAAACTTAAGTCAAGGTCGCCAAGTTGAGGAACTATATTATCATGTTCATAATAACTTGTTGTATCATCTAGGCAAGCTTTGTATTCCACAGGGTGAGAGAGTGAATGTCATAAGGGAAGCACACACTTCTCTTATTGTGGGACATTTTGGTGTAAGCAAAACCGTGGAAAATATTCAGAGGTATTGTTATTGGCCTCATATGCTTGAAAGTGTGTCATGTTTTATTAAAGTTTTTTCTTTATGTGCAGTCAGTAAGCCTAGTAATAGAAAGTTAGGATTTTACACACCACTTCTGGTTCTTTCATGACCATGGGAGAGTATCTCTATGGATTTTGTAGGAGGTATTCCTTTGTCGAAAATAGGTCATGATTATTTGTATGTAGTTGTGGATAGGTTCAACAAAATGTGTATTTTGATGCCATGTAAGAAGAAAATTACAGCTGAACAAACAACTCATCTTTTCTTTCAAAATGTATGGGTCCATTTTGGGTTGCCTACATCTATTGTAAGTGATCGATATTCTCGATTTGTTGGGAATTTTTGCTCAAGTTTGTGTGACTTGATGGACACTAAGTTGAATAAAAGTACAACCTTTCATCTGCAAACAGATTGTCAAACCGAGGTGTTTAATAGAACAATCATTCATCTTCTTAGAGGATATTGCAACAAACATCCTAAGTTGTGGGATGAACAATTGCATTACATTCATCATGCTTACAATTGTTCAAAACATTCTTCTACTCAAACATCGCCATTTGAGGCATGTATTGGTTACTTGCCAAAGTCGCCATTGGATTTCATCTTTGGGAAATATGTAGCTATCGATGGACATAACGACATAGATAAAGAGAAGAAATTCTTTGAGAAAATTTAGTTGATTCATCAAAGAATGCAAGAGTAACTAGAGAAAAGTCAAGGCAAGTACAAGGAGAGGGATGCAAACATCAGGTGGATCATAAGTTTCAAGTTGGTGATGAAGTTTGGCTTCACATTAGCAAGGAAAGGCTTCAGGGAGAAGGTAAAAAGATGAAACCAATCCGTTATGGTCCTTTCAAAATTCTGGAAAAGATTGGTAATAATGCCTTCAAGCTTGATTTTCCTTCATACATGAAAATTTATTCAGTTGTTAATGTTGAAAATTTGAGATTGTATGAGCCTCCTTTGATTGAAGATCAAGGAGAGAATGTTCAATTGCCATATATTGAATAATTTTCTCGAGATTTCTTTGTTGAGATACAACAATAAACCATACTTGACAGGAGGAAAATGACATCGAAAAGAGGAAGTGTCGACTATCTTCGAGTGGGGCTTAAAGAAAAAATCCTTCAAAGGCCAATGGATTGAAATTGGGAAGGTGAGGGAACTGTACCCTCACCTGTTCAACAACTGAATATGATCTTTTGGGGTCCAAAATATTCCAGTGGGAGGAACGATCAGGGGCTCATTTTTATGTTGAAAAATAAAAGTTCTTAGATTGGCTCAGAACCTGAACGATCGAGTAGTGCTCTCCATTCTGAATCCGGCACACTTTGTTTTATGAAAAATGGTCTCCGTATGCTCCCAAAAACGAGTTTTGTCCACTTTGCTAAACAGGTAAAATTTTATTAAAAAAAATGACAGTTAGATGCCTAGTCAGAATTCTGTACTACTGACGTGGCATGCTAACTATGCAGGGTCATTTGTTTGGTAATTTATTCAGCAAATGGTAAGCTTCCAAGTGGCAGCATGGCACTGGTCGGGAATTAGGGCGACGTGGTGTAATTTTATTGGTTTAATTTTTGAGCCAACTGGGTGAGGACATGTGGTTCAGCCTGGGGCCGCCACGTGCCCCCCCCCCCCCAAGTTTGAAAGGCAATGTAAATATTTTTGGACAAGTCCGGGCGGAAGCGCCAGGGTTCGACCCCACGACCTCCCGCCACACAAAGCCACGCCCTACCGTCCCGCTTACCAGATGGATCTTAACTATCATAATAGTCCATTTATATTTATATTAAATGTTGTATTAAAGTGGGGGAAGGCGGGGAACAACCCCCCGTGCATATGATATTTGAGCCAGGACAACCGGCGGAGCTCTGAACTAATGTGGAGATTAAATACCATAACCATGTTTTATTAATGTTTAATACGGTTTATGTGCCTAATCCATAGTTTAAGTACGAATTAACTTAAGCACAGAGTTAGCGCTTAAGTGTGCTTAACTAGTGCTAACTCCCACTCAGCATTTAATTTCGGATTAACTTGGCGGACCCCCAAATTTGGCGGACCTCGAAATTCGGCGGACTGCTGGATTTAGTTGCAGTTAGCTATTTTAGGGCCTAAAATAGTGGGAAAAATTAAAATGGTCATAACTTTTTCATTTTTCGACCAATTCGGGCTCAGAAAGAGGCTAGATGACTATTTTGAGCCATTCTAAATTCATCGGAGAAGGTTACAGGAGAAATAGAGCATTGTAAATAGTTCAATTTGAAAATTTGAGCATAATATAAAGGCCCAAGCCATGGAAGCTAGACCAAGGAGGGGTGAACTCCTTCATCAAATACCTGTGTTAATGTTATGTATGGTGATGTTCTGTACTTTATTTTATGTTGTTTAGCTCTTGTTTTTATGTTAAATTTCTCACTAAATTGACATGAAAAACACTCATGAGACTTGATAATTTGCAAGAAAACTTGAACCCTTAAGCACACATAAGACATTGAATTCATAATCTGAAAGAGTAATTAGCACAACAACACTAACATACTCCATTCAGATCACTCACACAACAATGCACACACACCCATAGAACTCTCCACACACCTCACTAGAAACAACGTTGCTTCCCCCACGTTGCTTAATTGCAATCTTGGGTTTTGTTTCTCTGCTGCTCATTGATCGATGTTGTCTTTGCTGCCATCCACATTTCCCAAGAGTGTAATCCTAACATGATTATCCATTTTTTTGTTGCATTTAACATGAGGATGGGCATCATTTACTCATCAACTATGGTTGCAGTACAATTAATTTGGAGAATGGGTCTATATGTGATTCTCCATGCTGAGAATTAAATCTCAGTCAACCTGCACACTCTAACAAGGCTCTTGTTATTTCTGTGAATAAATCTCATGTTCCTAAGGCTCTTATCTTCATTAAGTACCTCGTATCATGCAAGCAAGCTTAGGGATGGCTTGTCTCAGCTCATTGACAGAATCCATTTAAATCATCCTGCACAATCGTGGGCCTTACTGCCTTGACCGAGCGATCTTTGTCTCTGTCTCCTGCCTACAATAGTTACCGTTCAATCCATCGACCAACTCCTCTGCACTCATTTACTCTCAGTTTTCGACTCATCCATCCTGCATACACCTTTGTGCTGCAATATCAGAGCCCCATATATTGCAACTTTATTAAGTCAGGTTATTACGAGAATGAGATATTATGAGCCCCTATTTATTAGCCTCTTATTGTTTTTCCACCATAGGACCAGGTGTTGTGACTGACGGCATAACACTTAGGTGTTGAGCCCTTCAGATCCTGTCGGGGGTTTATCTCCTTGTATTCTTTCTCTATGCCCTTGGTTCTTTGGGCTCCATGACTAAACACCAACACATCATAACTCCTTGGTATCTGAACTTTTCTCCGAATTACAACTGTAGAGGAGTTACACAATTTCGACCTTTGAAATAATTCCCATGTGGCGTCACCATAGAAATTAGGTGTTAATCTCTTCTCTATACCCTTAGTTCTTTGGGTCCCCACGGAAAAATTCTAATCAACATCAGAGCGCCTTGGTATCAAGACTTTCTCATAATTCAATTACAAACGAGTTACGAAAACTCCGACCTTTGAACTATACTTCCCGAATGATGTCATGCTATCATCATCAACCCCACATGGCTTCTCCATAGTGGTGACATGTGTCACCAAGATTTGCCCCATTAGGCCACCCAATAATGTTGAATCTGATTGCCATGTGTCTTCCGTACAACCACATCATGTTGATGTCATTTACCACCGTCAGCTCCTAAGGGCCCATTAACTACTGAAATGTGTCCTATCTAAGGAGAGATAAAGGGTCCCTCGGTCCTTGGTTTCACAAGAGAATTCCTTTGTAAATTTGGCTCCCTGCAACCCTCGGCGACGACCAAATGCCAACAATATCGACAGATCCCTGTATCGAAACTCTTAAAACAATTCTTTAATAAAAAGTTACGTGGTTCCAATATTCCGTCCTTCCAAGGTCCTGAAGTTTCGAGGGATCTGATATTTTGAGGTCCCAAAGTTCCAAGGGGTCTGATATTTTGAGGTTCTAAAGTCTCGAAGTTCTGAAGTTCTGAAATCAACCTGCTTCCCTAGTTCCATGCTATCTCGATTTTATTTTTAAATAAACCTTTGAGGCCTGATATATCGACCTTCCAACATCCCAAGCCTTCGACTATTCGAGGTCTCGAAGTTATGAAATTTGGTTTGCTTCCAATCGATTGAAACTCTAAAGTTTAGCTTGCTTCCCTATTCTGAAATTCGACCTACTCCTAAGGAATTCAAGGTCCTTAATTCACATATCAATAAATTTTGATCCCGATATCCATTTATGGACTTCCACATACCGTTGGAAATCTCTTTTCGAGAACTAACCGAATGTGTTATCTCCAATAGTATCTAAGTTAATCTCTTGAGGTAGAAGCTCCTCCAAATTTGGGGACTCCCAACCACGATTGTCATCATTTTATGGCTTCTCCAATAGGATTGCTACTATGGTGATTCTCTACTAGAGATTTCAGCAACCATAGGACTCCCCCTGAGCTTGACACATCAATCACATCAATGTTAGCATTTCCTACCATCACAACTAGCTTAGTGGACATCAATAATATCCTGCCTAACATCATGTTAGCACATACATCCATGCTAATCTGGTTGACATCAATGCCAACACACTTGCTAACTATTAGGAAATTCTAGCTTCCCAACTTGATCTCCCAGCATGATTGCTTACATTAATGCCAACACACTTACTGCCACTGGCCAGATAGACAATGCCAATTGTCCAACAAAATAATGTATTTTTATCATAAATTCTTGGTCAATAGACCTTTCTGTATGTATCCGGTTAGTATATGGAGATTTGGGACAAAAGACATTAGCTTTTTCTGTTGGTCCCACTATTACACCAAATACAACTATTTCATAAATGTCGCAAATGAGTCAGTTACAACATGTCTCCGAAGACATGAACCCATGTATGTGGAGAAATGGATTTTTCACCAAACCACTCGAGCTAAGATTCTTTGACATAATTTTTATTAAAATTTCATATTTTTTATTTAAAAATATTGTATATGTTTTATTAAGTAAAATTCAACAGATTAATTTGAGCATTTAAATGTTTATAATGGTGTTGTTTAACTATTCTACTTTTTACCTCAATGAGGGTGTGAATGGAATTGATAAGGGTCTCTTAGGGGCTAACCCTTCCACCCTAGGACATGAGGGGAATTTATGATTAAGGGGTGCAACTCGCCCCCCACATGCAATGATATGCATGGCACTGGATGACCACATTTTGTTATAAATTGGCTCTTGTGATGGAGTTTTGGGCATTTTGTGAAGAAGAGAGGGCAGGGGTGAGGTCAAGACCTCGACCTCCTTGTTGCCGGTAGAAATATCGTACATTGATGTAGAGTTAAATCTGTTTGTGGGAAATTTTGGTGTTGTGACGGTGGGTTATTGGCTTGCTATGGTCCTATGGATGTGGTGGTGGTGTTATCACTCTGTAATTTTCCTGGTTGTGAAAGGAAAACCCAGAGGTAACATTGAACCAATTTCGGCTAGGAATTGGCCTTCTTAACCAGAGGAGGCTCCCTATATGAATAAACTACCCAATGTCACTTTAGCAGTTACTCATGTATTCAAACAGTGGAAAGATCTTCAATAGGGTAAGGGTTTTGAAATTGTGGTTTGGTAGAGTGGACAAAACCATTGGGAAATGGATTCAAGTTGATTGAAAAATAATCAAAATAACCAATATGTTGGTTGTATGATCAAGGATTGATAAAAGGAAAGGTAGATAACATATCTTAGACCATTAAATCATAAATGTGTTGGAGGCATAAAGGAGGATACAATCCATCAAATTAGGCCATCTAACTAGGATGGATCAATTACCAAATTCTTCTAATACTGGGAAAATTAGATTAATCTCATAAAAATACAATACATAGAGCAAAATAGTCTTTATCCACTCAAATTCCCAACCCCTATTACATCTTCAATTGAATTATTTATAAGAAATTACAGTACTCAATCTCTTTCCAACTTCTAGGAAACAAAAAATAATAATAAACTAAAAACAAAGAAAAATAAAATCAGTTGCATAAGATTTGGAATGTTGATGTAGAATGTCCTTTGATTGTTTGGAATATCTCCGAGGATGTGGATCTGTACTCTTGAAATATGGAAGTAGTCCTTTGTCATTGATTTGGTGTTGCCATATGTTATTGCCATTTGTTAAATTCTCTGCCTGAAATATTGTAACTAACCCTCGAATCTTGAGTTGACCATATTAATGTTGATTCTCAGCCTTAGAAAGTTCTATCACAATATTTTCCACCTCATATTAGTTGTCTATTGTTGATTTAATCCTTCTGAAAATCATAAAGGTCTTCTAGATTCCCTAAATTAAAGGAAATTTGATGCTCATCTCAAAACCTTTCTAAGATTTGTTTTTATTCATTCAATTTTTGTGTTCTCTACAACACCTTCTAAACCTTCTTCAAATTTTTTGGGAAATAGAGCCATCTTATGGAGTACAATTTATTTTCCATGTAATCAATACAAGGATTAGGGTTTGAATTTTTATTCCAACTATCATCCCTTCTCACTAGTTATATGAGTTGCAATTCCCGAAAAATAACAATTGATATCATTGTTTGTACTAGGAGAGAAATGGACCAATATTTTCACCTTCAATTTCTAACCCACGCATCTACAATCATATATATTTTCTTTTCCATTTCAAGTATATTCTTGTTAGAAGGATGTATTTTGATGTAAAATTTCTATACATAACTCAACAAAACTATCCCAGTGTTAGATTGCATTCATCTGATTAGTGTTGTATCAAGCTACAAAAGCAATATCTGATTTATATTTTTATGAGTTCTTAAACCCTTGCCCTTCTCAACCATATTTTGGTTAATATGGGAGGTCATGCAATGATGAAATTCGACAATCTGTTTATGCTCCTTCTTATTTGGAACTAGACCTTTATTTTAACACTTGTATTTTTGGTGGGATTTGGCAATCTCTCTCTCGAACACTTTGTTGGTTTCCTGTGGGTGATTTGGATTAGTGGACCAATAAGTATTGGTTGTAACTCTCCAAAACAAACCCTATTTTGGATACCAAACACTATGATTCTCGATCATTAGAATCTATCTCAGGATAGACTTCAAGTTTTGTCGTTGTTTGATACTAAGTTTTTTTGGAATTTTAAATTTCAAGTAGATTTGCTTTGGATTTGTGCTTAACAAATGGATTCTAGATGTGCATTTTTGTTTTAATATTATGAGATATAACGATATTCAACTTAATGTTTTATATATGTGTCCATAATACATAGCATTGTCTAATACAGAGTGCACTCGTTTATGTTTCTCTGGATTGGCACTTGATGCATTGGGCTTGGTCTTGCATGGATTGTTGGTTGTCGATTGATAGTTGGTAGGCTCGTGGATATATGTGGTAAGAATAACACTTGGAGATTGGACCTTGGGCGCGATATTTTTTTAACAAAAACCACTAATACCCTGCACAAAGACCTAAGAATCGAATAGGCACTTTTAAAACCAAAAATACATTTTTTTTGCAAAATTTATATTATTTTTTGTCGATCACCAGTGCTATGAAATGATCGAGATCACAAGCGCTTTTTATTTATATCGTAATGATGAGCGTTGTCAAATTAAAATACTACGCTAACAAAACTGGCAAAATGGTGTTGTTTTAGGACCCTAGACTGAAATGTAAAAGTTAGGAGAATTGATTTCAAATAAATCTTGCATGTGATAACATGCGGGAGGGAATTGAAGTTGGGTGTGTGGAAGTTGCATCGTGTATTATGTTCCTAGAGGTTGACGGCTTGTGTAGATTCTCCTCCTTCAGTCTTGGTGAGGCGGTGCAATTCATTTTCTCCCTAACCATGTTTTTCTTCTCTGTTGTTTTCTTGGGTCATTGGTCTATGGATTTTGGAACCTTGTCCATGGATTGGGAGGGTTGTGAGTAGAGTTTGTGCTTTTTCTCTAGTTGTCTCAACTGTATTTCTTTGATGTCTGCATTGAGAAAGTTTGGTATTGGAATGTTTCGGCTTGACGTATTTATTGGCTTAGGGGTTCTAAGGGAAAAATTTGGGGTCTAGTTAAGTGTCTCTCCATGCTCTTGGTATATCCTAATTCTAAGTCTTTATTTTAAATTTTTCCCTCCAAAAAACATATGGTTTTGTTTTTGGCTAATTGTGTTGGGGTATGTGGGTTTTGATGTTAGGGTATTTGCTTCCATGGGGATTGAGATAGTGAGCCCTTCAAGAAACGTGGTTTGTTTCATGAATATATAGGGTGGTGTCAAAGCCCTCGAGGAGTTATGGTTGGTGCATGCTCATGTTTATTTGCAGGTTGTGGATGTTATAACAAATGTTATAGGTGTGATCCCTCTGCTTCATTCATGCTTGTGAGTCAATGCATGTGTTGCAGGCAGAGGGGGTGGGAGAAGCATCCCACAAGGCTAATGCAGAGCGAGCCTTTTCACCCAGGATTCTTCTACTACATATTCAATGTTGTACCACCTGAGACATGAAGACAAATTTGTAAGTTAGAAACCCAAGTTAGGGTGGCGAGGCAATCCCACTCGGATTATGAAATTATGAATGAGGTATCTACTTGGATTCTGGACCCTGATCAAACCAATGGGCGAAAGAAACAGAATTTGAACTCAGTGGCATTACACTGGCATATGAAAACTATGTTGGGGTTAGTTTTGAAGGATAAACAAGTTGAGAGGTATTGTCTTTCCATCCTTGGAATACATTAAAATATTGTTGAGGAACAAATGCTTCACCTTAGATAGGCTAGATGCAAGGATTTCTCATGTCGAGGGACACTTACATTGCGACTGTGACACTACTACACCTCTAGGATCAAGTGTGAGAGACCCAACTCCCGTTTCATCTTCTGAGTTTGAATGATTATCTTTCCTGTCAACTTTTTAGTTATCTGTTCTTTATGGTTTGGACAACCCAGTAATAACAACTTTTGTAATCTCTTTTGTAATCCATATTTAGTTGTATGGCTTATTTTTTTACCAAGGTTTATTTAGGAAAGTTTTGGCCTTTGGGAACCTTGGTAGCCCAAGAAATAAACAAATAAACCCTCTTATATATAGATGCTACAACCATGTATATCTAAGCATTGTTTGGTATTATAAAGTATTAATTAAAAAAAAAAAAATAACAAATTATTCTATGTTTTGGAGTTTTTGACCAAAATCTGACAAAACAATTTTTAGTCAAATCGTAATCTTGTTGTTTAAAATGTATTTTTGGATGCATATATGGATTCAACTCCCTAAAAACACTTGGTACACTCATATTGTGGAGTGTTCACTACTCAAACTTGTGATTCCAACAAATTCTTGTTGAATTGTTGTAACAACCCTGGTTAAAATCCATGTAATAAAGTTAATAAAGGTAAAATAAGACCATGGTCATGGGACACATATTCCAATTTGAATGTTGGGAGAAAACATAGTGATGGGGACCACTGGTGATTAATTAATGGCTATGCAAATTTTCAAAGGCAATGGAAAAGGCTTTGGAAAGGTAAATTGGCATTAATTGTCATTTATTTACGAAAATAATGGAAAATATGAGAAAAGGAAGGTGAAAGGTCATAGGTTGCATGTGAGGAGGAAAATGAAAGAAAATAATGGAAAATTGAAGAAATTAGAGGCCTCGTGAATAAGAAGGCTTCTGAGGATCAGTTGGTACCCTTTTGTTAGTCCAATTTTGGAGCTCTCATTTTCTTCTCTCTCTCACTCTCATAATCTTGGATACATAGAGTATTCTTGGAGCACTCTTGGAGGAGTGTGGAATACTTGGGATTTGGAGCAAGAAGGAAAAGGAAGAGTAGGAAAGTGCGAGAGGATATCTAGATCAACAACTACAATGATTTTTTCTTGCAAGTACCGAGTTGCATATATGATTTCCTTCCTAGTTTTGGCATGCATGTGGTTTCTTGGTTATGATTTGTCATTGGCATGGGGGATTGCCTGGATTGACAATGGTTTTGCTAGTCTTTCCATTTCTTGGATAGCCATGAAGTTGTGGGTTTTAATTTTTCTTTCTCGTTGGTTCTCATGTTCCTTTGGTTGTGGGTTGAGTTATTAGTTCCTAGAAGCCTTGGTTAGACAAATGCTCTGGAAACCCTGTAACAACTTGGGTTGAGTTACTAGTCCTGGAAGCCTTGGTTGGAAAAATGCTCTGGAATCCCTTGGTGGGTTGAGTTACTAGTTTTGGAAGCCTTGGTTGGAAAAACACTATGAAAGCCTAGAAACAACTATGGGTTGAGTTACTAGTCCTGGAATCCCTAGTTGGAACAAACAATCTGGAGCCCTAAACAACTTGGGTAGAGATCGATCTGGTGATTTTTAGTGATGGTCGATCTGAGGTGGAATCACTGGTTAAAGGTTGAGGCCGTTTGGCCTTTGGAAGCCCTGGTCAAGTTTTGTTGGTTTGTTCCATGATATCCCACATTCATGCTTGGAATATGGCATGGGGATGACAGGTTGAAAGAAATATTTGGTTCAGCCTAGTATATGGTCGAGTGGCACGTGGAATTCCTAGACTTGATTGCATTTTACACATGTTAATAAGAGCTCTTTCCCTTTGGTATTTTATGGGTAAATATACTTGCTCATATGTCATTTTTATGGTTGTTATATCCTTGTTATTTATGTTAGTTATATGTTGGTTGTGAGTATGTTTTATGATAGAATAGATGCATGCCTCTCATCATGTTTTGATTTATAAATGAATGAACAATGGATATATGACCCAATAGATGATAATGTAGCTATTGTGATAAGGCATCAATTATTCTTATCAATTCTTAGATAATTATGAGACCCCTATGCTCAGATCTATTGTTATGAGTCGTGGATTGCATATTTGTGACATGTTTGATGAAATACCTGTCATGGCTAGTAGGGGTCAGATCAAGTACTTGTACCAGTATTTTATAGTATATTTGTTTCATTGTTATTATTTATTTATGGAGTTTTCATGGATTTATGGGCAGTGGCGTGAGACCTAGCCCTGAAAAAGTGGCTCATAATCGAGGTTCACTGGCACAAAACTACCTCGAAATTCCATAGTTGTTGGCATGTCTTGTTTTGGGAGCGACTGGAAGGCCTCAGTCGCATGCATGGCTTCTCTTTGGAGCAGCTGAGGGTCCACACCAATAAAATGTCAAGTTTTCTCAAGGGTTGATCACTTGGAAGGGTTGGTTGGCTCCTGAAGGTTTTGTAGCATGTGGAAGGTCAGATTGGTTGTGTCTTAATAGTTCCACTTCCTTAATTGTACTTGGGGAGTTTAATCAGATCATGGTAGCCTCTCGTCACATGTTTACCCCAACAGACTCGTTAACTTGGGAAATGTGGGAGGAGGTTGTGACAGAGTGGTCGTAGAGGATGGTTCACCCCTTGGACTAGATGGGAGGTGTGTTGTTCATGCATACATGTCAGTTGCATGTGTTTTCTTTATTCTTGTGATATATGTTCTTGTTGTGTATGCATGGTAGTGGTCATGATTTGAAATGTGTCATCATGTGAAAGTTAATGGTGTTGATGTTGGATGTGCTATCATGAGTATATGTTGGTTACGCACTGGTAATGCATGTCAATGTTTGTATGTATTGTGTATATATATGTGTCATACATACGTTGTTATGCATTCATCGTGTCTAGTTGATGTGTGGTTGTGGCATATTTCATGGTAACTGAATGAGGATTGAGATGATGTCTATATAATATTATGATTATGATTATACAAGTATTGTGCTAATCTATTTGGTCTTGTAGATGAGATATCCTCTCCGAATTATACTAAGGTACGTTGGTTTGTTTATTATTTGGTTTAGATAACATAGTGTGTCTTGAAAGAAAATAAAAATAAAGATGGCTACCATAATGGTAGACTATAGTTCACTATATTCTCCCTATGGATCATATGAGAAACATGGTGATGAATACTACCCTCACATAGAAAACACTTTAAAAAGTTTAAAGGCATAAATAAGGAGTTTCAAAGCAGAAAATGACAGAATAATTCAATCACAAGAGAGACTTGCTAGGGCACAAGAGAAACAATTAGAAGTCAATGTCGTTATTATTCATAGTTTTTCAAACTTGCAGAGACAAGGAACACTTAGAATCATTCATGGGAAAGAGGATAGGACTAATGGGGAATATGGTAGTAGTTCTCACGATGGGCATAGGTCGGATAATATGACACGATCAGAGATGGTAGACTCTTGGATACACCAGACATGAGAGGTGATGGAAACATGTTTTATTCTAGTTCTAGTTCTGATAGATATCATGATCATCGTCATTATCAACTTTAGAAGAGGAATGACAGGGGATATTTTCCAGATGATTTCAAGAAAGAAAAGCCACCTACATTTGACGGGGAAAGGAATAATTCACATGATGCAGAAGCATGGTTGATTTGGATGAATAAGTTCTTTAGATCGCATGACTCCTCGGAGAACATGAAAGTTAGAATAACTATATTCAGTCTTAAAGGTAAAGTAGATATTTGGTGGGAAGATGTAAATAACGTCAAAGATATTCACGAAGAGGAGTTGACTTGGAGTGAATTTGAGATATTATTCTAGAATAAGTACCTATCATAGAGATACTATGATGACAAGGCAAAATAATTCTATGAGGAGTACACTAGTAGATTCTTAGAGTTATTGAGGTATGTGCCTTATTTGAATGAAGAGAAAGCGAAGATTCAGAGATTCATCAGTGGGTTGCCGATATCATTTAAGGACAGGATTGAGTTCGATGAGCCTAGATCATTGGAGGAAGCCATCAAGAAGCTAAAACATTGTTATGAGAAAATCAAAGCACATATATGAGACTAAGCAAAATTAGAGAGGTAATGCAAAGAACAAAGGAAAATGGGATAAGAAGCGAACAAGGCCTCAATACATAGGTAACAAAGATAATGTAGCACCGACTAAGAATTTCAATACATCCGACAGAGGACAAGAATTCTAGTCTAAGGAGCAGAACAAGGGTGCAGGTTGGAATCATTTATAGTGTTGGACTTGTGGTAAGGATCACCGTAGGCGAGATTTTCCAAAACATCAAAGTGGTAGACCACATATTTACAGTGCTCGGAAGGCATAGACAGTGGGGGTTGTTGGGCAGAGTTTCCTCGGATTTACGTGTCGTTGGATAAAAAGCAGGTAGATCACCAAATTTCTATTATTGAGATGGACGGTAAGCTTTGTGATCAAGTTGTTTCTATTTTTATTTACCATGGATCTAATTATAGTTATGTTAATCTTGACTTGGTAGATAAGTGTGGTTTGAGTAAGGAAGTGCATGTAGATTCTTGGCTAGTACTGATCTGGATTTATGCAAGAAAACAACAGAATACACATATAACCATAAATACAAAGATGTAGTGGAAATAACACTTCATTTCATTAATATCAAAGAACTGAAATTTCCTTATAGACAGAATGGAAATAAACTAGCTAGGGCATTGGTAGCTTATCTCTGAAAAGAGATGTGGCAGATACAGGCCTCTGAAATGTGTTACAATGAGGCTCAAGGGTATATTTATTATTTAGAAACAATGGAAAACCCTAAAAATCCAAAACCCTAACCCTAGGAGGTGAAGCGCCAAAACTATGGGCCCCGTTTGGGTAAATTGGTGTTTCAACTTCTTGGGACGTAACTTTGGCATACGATCTCCATTTGTCGTGCACCATACCTTGTTAGAAAGATATATTTGAGGAATGCAACTTTTGATGTGAGAAACATCAATCCATGGACCCATGCTGCTTCTGTTTTTCCCAAAAAACGTTGTTTAGGGCCTCTAAACAACTCTGGAAGTTCAGGACCCGAAAAATTGCTAAAAATAGTAAGTTGTGCCGAAACTGAAAAAATGAAAGAGACAATGGTGGGGCCCCAAGTGGAATAGGTGGGTGGACACCAATATCCACCTGGATCATTCCTCCCCCCTTAGGAAGCAATGGTCCCCATTGCATTGAGTTCCTCTATGAGACAAGGAAACTTCTGCTGAACTTGGTCCCTAGTGAACCACATGCCTTGGTGCAGGAGTTAGCCAGCTTTGACAACCCGATACAATTGGATCTTCTGTTGGAGAGTGTTCTTGATTTGCATGTCCATGATACAATTTGTGGTGGCTTGTTCCATGCAGTCTGGGTTTAAATTTTTTGGTGTGAGTTGTTTTGTAATGTCAGAGGTGTCCAATAGAGCTGGGAAGTAGGGACGAAGGCAGTCCACATTGAATACAGGTGCATACCAAGGAATGGTGGAATATTGAGCTCGAAGGAATTGTTCCCTACATGCTTGGTGATGGTGTACGACCCATATCAGAGCGGGTGAAGCTTGCGGTGGGGTCCAGTGAGGCGCTCCTTCTGCAAATGTAGCCATACTTTGTCACCCACTTGGAAGTTGTGTGGCACCCAATGTTGATCATGTCGTTGCTTGTACTTAGCATTGGCTCTATCCAATATGTCATGAACCTATTGGTGGATGTGTTGAATGCGCTTGATGAAGTTGTTCGCTTTGTTAGCTTCAGACTGGACATGAGCTAAATTGGCCTGAGTAGCTGCAAATGGCATGGCTACGTCAATGGGACATAGTGGCTGGAATCCAAAGCCCACCTGAAAGGGGCTGTGGTCAGTTGAGATGTGGAGAGACAGGTTATAACTGTGTTGTACATATGGGAGGCTCTCATCCCATGTGCGTGGATTCTTTGAATTGTACATGCACAGAATGTGTACAATCATCCTGTTGACGACCTCTGTTTGGCCATTAGTTTGGGGATGGAAAGCTATGGACTTGGTGAGCTTGGTGTCCAACATTGACCAGAGGCTGGACCAAAATATGCTGAGGAACCTACTTTCCCGATCTGATATGATAGACCGTGGGATCCCAAAGTGCACCCACACTCGTTCAAATAAGAGTTTAGCAGTGGCTTCTACTGTGATATTCTTCTTGCAGGCCGCCATAATGGCCATCTTAGAGAATCTATCGACGACCACGAAAACATGGTCGTTTCCATGCTTAGTAGAAGGAAGGCCCGACATGTAATCCATGGATATGGATTCCCATGGTCAACTAGGGGTAGGTAGTGGAGTATATAGGCCTTTCTTCTTGATGGTCGGCTTGGAAATGGCACAAGCAGTGTAGGACCTCGTGTACTTCCTGACATCCTGTCGAAGGTTCGGCCAATAGAAATACTTCTGCAGTACTGCCACTATTTTCTCGACCTCAAAATTCCCAGCGACTCGACTATAGTTTGCTTCCCATATCATCTTGGCATACTCGCTTGAAGGAACACAAAGGTGTCCCAAGTGACATAACAGTGCATCTTGGAGGCGAATCCCCCCCATGAGTGCCTTGTATGTGTGGCCGAATTTTGGATCGCTCTTGTAGAGAAGTGGCCAATCAGAAGTCTCATGCCCAAAAGAGTTGAGAATGGTAGTTAGTGCCACGATTGGTGGTCGGCTGAGGCAGTCTGCAACATTATTGGTGCTACCCTTCTTTTACTTGATGTTCAAATGAAACTGTTGCAGATATGTGGACCACTTCATCGTTCGACAACTTCCCTTGTGTCCGTATGAACTACAGGGGTCAGTGGTCTATGTGGATGATTGTTTACTTTCCCAAAATGTAATTCTTCCATTGTCGACAAGCCTACACAATGGAATACATTTCTTTGTCATAACTGGGATACTTGCGAACTGTGTCAAACAATGTCTCATTGTGATATGCCACTGGATGCCCCTGTTGAGTAAGAAATGCCCCAATAACATAGTCAGAGGCATCTGTCTCGTTCTTAGATGGTTATTGCAAGTCTGGTAATGTGAGCACTGGGGAAAAACATAGGCGATGTTTCAATTCTACGAACACCTTCTGTTGAGATTCCGACCAAAATAATTTTTCTTTCGCTCCTCCCTTCGTGACTTTACTCAAGGGCCAAGTGATATGAGAGAATCCCAACACGAACCTGCAATAGAAATTAACAAGACCCAGGAATTTGCGAAGCTCTATTAGAGTGGTTGGGGCTGGCTAGTCTCGAATGACTTGGATCTTGGTTGGATCCACATGCACCCCCCTTTCATCAATAATGTATCCTAGATATTGAACTTGGGTCATGCCAAAAGTGCACTTCTCTAAATTGGCACACAACTTGTGTTGCCGCAGTGTTTGGAGGACTTGTCGGATGTGGTGGAGGTGCTCTTCCCAAGTCTGGCTAAACATCACAATGTCATCCAAGTACACCACTACAAAGGAGTTGGTGAATGGCCGTAAGATGTCGTCCATCAACCTCATGAAGGTTACAGGAGCATTCGTCAACCCGAAAGGCATGACCAATCATTCAAAAAGGACCTCCTTGGATTTGAAGGTAGTCTTCCACACATAGGAGGGTTAAAATGGTACCTGGTGATACCCAGAATTCAAGTCGATATTGCTGAAATATTTCGCCCCTTTGAGTTGGTCCAGAAGGTCATCAATCCGTGGGGTCGGGTACCTATTCTAGACAATGATCTTGTTCATCACCCGATAGTCAATACAGAGTCTCCAAGTCCCATCCTTCTTCTGTACCAACATGATTGGGCTCCCATTAGGCGATGAACTCTGCCGGATGTGAAATTTCTGCAGCAGCTCTTAAATCTACCTCTTGATTTCATCGTTCTCCAAAACAGAGTGATGATAGATCGGTCCATTTGGTTGCGACACACCTGGGGTCAGATCAATGGGGTGCTTGACCTGACAATACAGAGGCACCCCTGTGGGTGAGGTGAAGATGTCCCCGTACTCCTCCACCACCTTGTCCATTTTTTGTTGTCGTGCAGAGGAGCCCTGTCTAGAGGTCGTGACCACAATATTCTTCTTGCTCTGGGGGTGGATCATCAGGAAAACAAATTTCTTGTTTTGGGAAATGAGCTTACTACATTGTTTTGCAGTAACCAAAGATATAGCGGTAGGCGGTGGTGCCTTTGGTATCCTGTACAGCTTATTTCCCAAAGTAACAATAACATCGCAACGCCGGGAATACACGACATGTTGCTTCCACAAGTATGGTTGGCCTAATAATACATTAGAAACATCAAGAGGAGAAATGTCACATAGTACCTCATCCGTGAATGCTGTAGGGAAGGCGACACTACTGGCTGACGCGGAGATCCCGTCCTTGGTGCCACCCGATGGTGTATGGCTATGGATGTGCTGTGGTCGGCAAGCCCAACTGCTTCATGGCATCTGCTGAAATGAGGTTCTTTTGGCTCCCATTGTCGAAAATGAACTGTAGCGGGGAACCCTTTACCCACATATGGGAGTGGAAGAGACGCTCCTCCTCCTTTGGATCTTCCGGTTCCTCCTTCTGGATCTTCGCAGTGGTAACAGTGGCGTTGGGATCCGCATCAATAATTTGTTTCCCTTTGTCATTCCCCTTGTCAGGTTTTGATTCAGAGTTAGAGCATGCATCTGATTCAGAAGCCCTCATCTCGGCCACCATCGAATTCTTGGCCCGAAACTCACTTGTGTTGTGAGTGGATCTCTTATGGAACTCACACCACTTTCCCATGTCCTTCTTTGGCTTCACGGTGTTGTTCTTTGCTTATGACTTTGGCAGGTTGTCTTGGGCTGCCATGCCTTGGCTTTGTCCTTTGTTCTACGGTTTGGGGGCACCTTTCCCTTCATTTTGATCCGTAGATCCAAAGTCTCACTTCCTCTGTTTGAATTTCTGCTCAATCTTGGCAGCATACCGGCATGCCATACCAAGTGAGGAGATGTCGAGGAACTCCATTCCCTCCTGAATGTATCTGTGCAGAAAACTGCGATACTTTAGCACCAAATTTTTCTCTGAATCTTTGATACCCAACTTTGTGCGCAGAGTATGGAACAAATTCATCAGCTCATGCACATCTTGATCCCTTTGTTCCCTTAGCATGGCCCATTGTATGTACTTGTCCTCATAGCTCCCCACGGGATAGTGTTGTTCCTTGATGGCGTCTCAAAAATAATTTCAAGTGGGTACGACTGAGAAAAGAGAGGGTTCTGTCTCGTCCTTTTTTTCACAGTAGTTTTCCCACTAGTCCTTGACATGGGGGGTAGCTTTGAGGAGTGCAAAAATAATCTTCTCCCAGTCGAAAAAGTCATGAATCGAGAAATATCCTTCTAATAGATTCAACCATATATCTACGACATCTGCATCTATTTGTCCCTCAAATATGAGAATGTCAAATTTTACTTGTACCTTAAAGGGCTTCACACCTCTAGAGTGGTTGCTAGATGCAGATGCGTTGCCGGTGAGCAGTTGTTGAAGGATATGGGAAAAGTTATCCATCATCAGATTCCTTTGTTTTTAGAGGGCCTCCTCGAGAAATATTTTGATAGGATATCCTGCTCCCTCATCTTTATTTTCATACCCCATGGGCAGTCATCGGGGTTTGCGAGGCTGATCTTGCAAAGGTTCAACCAGATCGAGCCCTAACTCCTTATACCCCGACATCGCTGGGGACATGCAAAGAAGGATAAAGAAAAAGCATACTGCTCTGGTACCACTGATCTAGATTTATGTAGGACGCAATAAAATAAACATATAACCATAAATACAAAGATGCAGCGGAAATAACACTTCATTTCATTAATATCAAAGAACTGAAATTTTCTTACAGACAATGGAAATAAACTAGCTAGGGCGTTGGTAGCTTATCTCTGAGAAGAGATGTGGTGGCTACATGCCTCTGAACTGTGTTACAATGAGGCTTGAGGGCCTATTTATTATTTAGAAACAATGGAAAACCCTAAACATCCAAAACCCTAACCCTAGGCGATGAAGCGCCAAAACTATGGGCCCCGTGTGGGTAAATTGGCATTTCAACTTCCTGGGGACGTAACTTTGGCATACAAACTTCGTTTGACACACACCATAGCTCGTTAGAAAGATCTATATGAGGAATACAAATTTTCATTTAAGAAACATTGGTCCATGGGCCCATGTTGCTCTTGGTTTTCCCAAAAAATGTCATTTAGGGCCTTAAAACGGCTCCAGAAGTTCACGACCCAAAAAAATTCTAAAAATAGTAAGTTGTGCCGAAACTGAAAAAATGAAAGAGACAATGGTGGGGTCCCAAGTGGAATAGGTGGGTGGCCACCAATATCCACCTGGATCAAGTGCAGTTGGCTATTGGTATTAAGAAAAGAGTTCATCATTGGGTGAGGTCTTGTGCATTTGAATTGAATGGTATGTATACATCGACACATTTGAATGTATTATCATTGCAATCATACAATATGCTTTTGGGTATGGACTGGTTATATCTTCATAATACCAAGGTGGATTTTTATGACAAGGATATTGAGTGCTTTATGACAATGGGGAAAAAATAACCTTGTAGGGTAAGAAGAAATTTGCGTCAGTCAGAATGGTTACAACTATGTAGGAAAAGCGCAGTCGGGGGAAAGGATGTGTGTTATTTGTAGTGCATATTTCTAGCGATAAAGGTAAGGAGGATGAGGACGCATAGGTATTGAAAAGTTACCGAGTTCTACAATAGTTTCAGGATGTGTTTCCGACAGATATTTTAGAGTTTTTGCCTCATAGAGAAGTGGAATTTTCTATTAAGTTGGTACCAGGGGTAGCACCAACATCAAAGGCACCATACAGGATGAGCACTCTGGAGTTAGTGGAATTGAATTTGCATTCGAAGGAAATTATTGACAAATGATACATTAGGCCAAGTGTGTTGTTGTGGGGTGCACCAATATTTTTTGTAAAGAAGAAGGATGGTACTCTCAGGTTATGAGTTGATTACAGGAAAATTCATAAGGTAACAATCAAGAACATGTATTCATTTTCGAAGATTAATGACTTGTTTGATCAATTGAAGGTAGCAATAATGTTCTCGAAGATTGATTTGCAATCAGGGTATCATTAGGTACACATTAAGGAAGAGAAAATTTACAAGACAACTTTCAGGACCAGGTATGGGAATTATGAGTTTGTTGTAGTTCCTTTCGGTTTGACTAATGCTCCAACTACCTTTATGTGCTTGATGAATAGTGGGTTGCATCCTTATATGGACAAGTTTATTATTATATTCATTGATGGCATCTTGATATATTCTCAGAATGAGGAAGAACATGTCGAACACTTCGCATCAATATTGAGATTGATAATAGAGCATTAGTTTTATGCTAAGCTCAGTAAATGCAGTTTCTTTCAGACAAAGGTACATTACTTGGGACATGTGGTTTCCAAGGAAGGCATAGTAGTGGACCCGAAAAATATAAGGGCTATCATGGAATGAGAAGCTCCTAGGAATGTGGACAAGGTAAGATCATTCATGGAAGTAGCAGGTTATAATAGAAGGTTCATCAGGAAATTCTCTCGAATTGCATATCCTATTACATCATTGCAGAGGAAAGGTAATAAATTTGAATGGACAGAGGAATGTGTAGCAACTTTTGAACAATTGAAGAAGTTGTTGACAAATGCTCCAGTTCTAAAGATTGCAGATCCCGATAAAGAGTTTGTAGTGTGCACAAATTCTTGCAAGAGAGGGCTTGGTGGAGTATTAATGCAGGAAGGACATGTAGCGTGCTATGGTTCAAGGAAACTGAATGAGCATAAGCATAATTATTTGACACATGATCTTGAGTTGGAAGTGATCATTCATGCATTGAAGATGTGGAGGCACTATATTCTTGGTAGGAGGTTTGTACCTATGAGCGATCACAGTGGATTGAGGTATCTATTTGACCAACCAAATTTGAATGCCAAACAAGATATATGGTTGGCCACGATCAATGAGTTCGACTTTGATATCAGGTAAATTAAAGGTAAAGAGAATAAGGTTGCAGGAGAATACAGATGAATCATATAGTAGTTATAAGCTCCTATGGGACAAATTTACAAGATCATATCTTATAGGCAAGACATCAGGATGCCATGTGCATGGAGCTTATACATAGGTTACAACAAGGTATAAGTGATCAGGATGTGGACTATCATCTCACAGCAGATGGTTTGGTCAGGTTTAGGGATAGGATATATGTGCCAGATAACAGTGAGCTCAAGAAGCTTGTCTTGAGGGATTTTCCTGTTAATCCATAGCCGCTTGGGATATCATAAGACATTGAAAGCATTGAATAAGTTCTACTACTGGTTGAATTCAAAGAAGGAAGTAGTAGAGCTTGTGGCTATATGCTTGGATTGTCAAAAAGTAAAAGCAGAGTGTAAGCATCCAGGTGGATTACTATAGCCGATTATGATTCTAGAGTGGAAGTGGGGGGTCATTTATATGGATTTTATCACAGGTTTTCTGAGGAAATCTAGACATCATGATTCTATCATTTTTGTGGTGGACAAGTTGAAAAATATAGCGCATTTCATTCCAATAAAATCTACGTGTTCAACTAGTGATGTGGCATAGGTATACATAAGATATGTGGTGAGGTTGCATGGTGTACCAAAGAATATTGTGTCAGACATCGATGCCAAGTTCACTTCTAGGTTTTGGAAATAGCTATTTGTAGTTTTGGGTATAGATTTGGCCTTCAAAAAAACCTATCATCCACAGACATATGGAAAGACATAGAGGGTCAATTGGATATTGGAGGACATGTTGAGGATGTATGTGATGCATCAACAACGAAAGTGGTAAGAATATAATCCACTAGTTGAGTTCGCTTACAGTAATGGGTATTAGGAGTCTCTGAGGATGAGTCCATTTGAGGTAATTTAAGGGCAGAGCTGCAATACTCTTATCAGTTGGATTGATCCAGTTAACAAGGTATTGATTGGACTTGACATGGTTGTAGAGATGGAACATGAATTGCAAGTAATCAAGAAGAATATGAAGGTAGCACAGGATAGAAAAAAATTTATGCAGATAAGAACAGGTTGTTTAAGTAGTTTCAGGTTGGGGAACAAGTGTACTTACACATTAAGCTTAAGAAGAGTTCCTTGAGGATTGGATCATGTGCCAAGCTGGCACCTCGATATTGTGGACCTTTTGAGATCCTTGAAAGGATTGAACTAGTAGCCTATCGACTTGCACTGCCTTCGATAGTGAAATTCCATGATTTTTTCCATGTGTCATTGCTTAAGAAGTATGTTAAAGACGTTGATCATGTGATTGAATGGTATGTATTGCAGGTGGATCAAAAAGGAGAATTATAGTCAAATCATCAACGTATTTTGTAGAGAAAGGTGCTCATGCTTTGGAACCAAGAAATTGAGCAAGTTAAAGTGAAATGGAAGCACTTTAGGCCTGATGAAGCTACATGGGAGATGGCAGATCAGATGCAGGATGATGCAGGGGCATTAGGCACCATCAAATACTTTGTACCTAAGTAGATATAGGGGGTCCCATGTTATTTAAATTTCTTGTAAATACTAATATTTTGAATAAATTTGGTAGGGAATTGTAATTGTTCTCAAGTCATTTTGAGAACATGAGAAATTGGTTAAGATAGGAATACGAAGAGTCAGTTTAGGATCAGTTCAGTTATTGAGTCTAATTTTAGGATTTGGGAATGCTAAGAGTTGGTGAACTGTTTGGAGACCTGAATCGATTCAGGTCATCCTTGTGGTATAAATGTAATCCTGAAGAATTTAGATAGGGAGGTAGGAAAATTCTTCAGCAACAGAGTAGGAGGATAATGGCCATTGAACTGAATATTTGGCCTGCCATGAAATTTGTAAGTGATTTCTTTTGAGATTGATCACCTGTATCTATATATATCTATTTATGGAGAATTTTTTATAAGTTCCATGTGTGACTTCATGTCTTCTTGGTCGAATTACATGGGGAATAGTTGAATTCTGAGAGTTAGTATGGATTCTGCGTTCTTGGTTGAATTAGTAATTCTGTTCGAGGTCTATATTTCTGTGTTTAATAGCAGGTGCTCGTAGTCTGTGTAGAGGAGGACTGTAAACCCTCTCGCCCTTGAGAAACTGTGCGTGAGGTTAGGGCAAGTTGAATTCATGTGTTCACCATATGAGTGAGAGTTTAATTCCTTTGAAATTGCTGGATTGCATGTGATCTATATGGAGGATTGTTGGGCTATCAATATGAATAATCCTGTGTGATTATAAGTGTGTTCTCGATGAGAGTATTCGAATTCTATAGAAATTAAGAATCCAGTGATTGATCATGTCCGTATGGATCACTTGAAGTTATTGTGGAAGTGTGATTAGTTATCCAAGGCTTGTGAGTACTGTAAAACGCTTCCGCAAGGGTTATGTATGGGCGGAACTCTGCGTCGGAGTCGATAGATGAAAAGAATGCCGAGGAACGAGGTTGTAATGTGAAGAAATACAGTGATTTCATGAGGAGGAGAACCTCTTTAAATAGAACGGGTGAAACCTGAGCATAAGGGAGTAGAGCGGAACCTGGTGTGTCGAAGAAGATGGAACCTTGTAGGAGTGAACAGTAAAGGTGGGTTTCCGGTTTTTATCGCACCGCCTTCGTAGGGTAAGAAGTATTTAAGAATTTGGAGCGATTCCATTGACTGCCTGACACGTGGCCTCAAGCGTTCTGGAGAAATCGCTCTCATCGCGCATTATCGTTCGTGCATCTAAGCCAAGCGATATTCGTCGGATCACACGGGGCAAGGCGACGTGCTCTCTACCGTCGGATCACACGGGGCAAGGCGACGTGCTCTCTACCGTCGGATGAGAAGGGCGACATAACACCAAGGTATGTTATCTGATTAGTGGGACCGGCGGACCTTATGGCCTATTGGCTTGTTTAATCCAAAGTTGAGATTTAATTAAGGTGCGATTGCTGTACACATATGAAGGGTTGAGCGCATAACATAAGGGGATTGGAATTAATATCTCAAATATCAGATATTTGAGATATTAACACTCTTAGATTAAGTGTTTAATTTGCCAGCGTAGCATAAAGGGATGTTGCGAGATTGCCCGGATTGGGAAGATGATTGGGCATGGAAATTTGGATACAACTTACACATAGATTGAGTTTGAAGTTTTGTAAGAACTGGGACAAGTGGTTTTTATGGTTATCAAGTGGTATCAGAGCTTCAGGAATAGCTCTTTTTAAAAAAGTCCGAGTTTGGTGAATGCAAGGAAACCAGACTTTTGAAAGCTGACAAAGACTGCAAGCATACAACAGCACAGTGCAGGTGTACTGAGATAGTGAAGAAAAGTTGAAGTTAAATCTGTTTAAGGGTGATTGCAGAATTACAGAGTCCAATTGAAGGACCAATGTTTTGAAGACTACAGATTTGAAGAAGGAAGATCAGGCAGCAAGGATACACAGAACCACAGTGAACAGGATTTTCAGAGTGAGTGGAGGACAGGATCATGATCTTGCAGGTAATTAACTTTAATTTGATTTGAAATTGTAATTGCAGAATTATGGTTGGTGAAAATTGAAGACAAAGTTCAATAGTGAAGGCAGTGAGCTTGGTATTCAGCTGAAGGCTGGATAAAGAGGACAATTGCAGTGTTATCTAGAGAAGGTGAGCAGTATTTAACTCTGGTTGAAGAATTGTTTGCAGAAGTCAGAGTGTAGACAATTGAAGACATCTCAGCAGAAGCAGATCACAGCTTTTAGAGCAGTGATAGAAGAGTCCAACAAGGGACTCTGAGTGAAGAAGAAAAGTGTGGTAGAACCTAGAAGATTCCCAACAGAGGTTGGATGATAGAAGAAAAGAGGTGTTCTTGAGAAAGTTGTAGAGTGAAGCCTAGTGAGAAAAAGAGAGTGCTCCGAAGGTTCCTGCAGAGAAGGAACCAATACTTGCCAAAAGCTGGATCCAGAGGAAAGGATTGGTGAGGTGAGTTGCACCAAGAAAGCTTGTTGTTGCAGAGGCTTAGTGCAGCTTGTGAGTGAAGAACTCCTAGAGAAGAAAATGGCTACTGAGAGCCATAACAGAGACGACAGAGATTGCAGAGGTTCTGAGAGAAGCCACAGCAGAAGAATGACGGAAGATGCCGAAGCAGTTGGCATGAAGAAGAGACTCACAGATGAAGAGTATTGGAAGGAATTTGCTGAGATCAGGGAAGAGTTCAACAGATTGAAACTGAGGATAGAAGAAAGCCAGAGAGTTGGTTGGCTCATGAGGAAGGATGTGAAACGACAACCATTACAGTTGAGGTTGAGGCAGAAGAAGATTGCCTTATTGAGAGAAGAACTCAGAGCAGCTGAGTTGAAAGAAGGAATTTCTGCCTGTGAATCAGAACAGAGCACAAGTGAAGAGTGGAAACCTATAGGATATCTTGTGAGACATAGTGAAGACTCGAGGCAACAAGAAGCCTGTCTTGCTGAAGAGGAAGTCATTGAGGAATTCTTGAGTTATTGGACATGTCCAGATGATGTAGGGGCTTGTGTTCCTGAGTATGACAAATGTGAAGTGATGACAGACTCCACAGAGGAAGAAGAACCCAGGGTTCTTGAGGCAAGGATGGGAATTGAAGATCCCATGTGCAATCCTGTTCAAGAAGAAGTGCTTGAGGAAGCAGCCAAGGCTGAAAGGTCTTGTGATATGAAAACTAAAAAGTTGTGTGTGTTTGCAGGTACAAAACTGGAAGATGAACAAGCTTCAGAATTTGTTGATGGGAAGAAGACATTGAATCTGAAATCTATTCAGATCAATGCTGAGATAGTGAGATCTCAAGGAGAGATGGAGATTGAAGATCCAATGAAGATGTTCAACAGAGTGATGAAGCATAAAGGGAAGGGCCAACAAAGGATTGGTCAAGAACAAGCAGAGGCATAAAGGGTTGTGTAAAGTTCCTGAAATCTACTCCTATTGAAGTTGTTGAATTGTATAGGAGGTTAGATTTTCAAAGAAGAGATTTGGAAAAGCAGAGGACCGATGCACTGGATAAGTTGCTGGGAAAGCAAGGCAGGAAGATCTTCATGGATGGAGTTGATGGAGCAGATGATGAAAGAAAAGTGAGACTAGCTGACAGTCTCATGAAGGGTGCAGATCAGCCTGCTGGGGTGCTGACATAAAGGTTGGAAGGAAAATCTGAACAATATACTTATGTGTTGTCATAGAAGAAGAAGGCATTGAAGCATTGGAACTTTACTGCTGATGATTCATGTGTTAATCATGTAGAGAAAGAGGAAGAACAACAAGTGGAAGCTGTCAGAGAGATGAATGAGAAGGAAACTATGTTGGCTAAAAACATAGCGAAGGATCAACATCTGGGCATGATGATTGGAGCAGTGGAGATGACTCTGGCAGCTGAAGAAAAAGATGATGAAGAATTTCTGAGCCTTGAACCAGACTTAGGATTGCCGGGAGAAGAATTGGTGACTAGGTCATCAAGTGAGACCATTGGGTCTCATGATTTTAACATTGACGATTTGTTTGTGTACAGGTGATGCAGAAGACAGTTCATCCTTTGAAGTTGTCTTGGGAGCGAAATTTTTTTTGCTGAAGGAGGATGAGACAACCATGTCTCATATGCAGGGATTTGTCACTGCCATTGACAAGGAAGAATTGGCTAGACTGATGGACCAAGAGCAGACTAGAGGGCATATTTTAAAAGCTGCTAAAGTGAGGAAGAATCAGCATTCCATGCTTTCAAAAGATGAAGATACAGTGGCTAGAGAACTTGATTTGATTGATGAAGTCAACCAAGGAGGTGAAAGGAAATTACTGGAGATTGCCCATGAAGAAGAAGAAAATGCTGAGTCTAACTTACAGCATGTTGAAGATGTAAAACAAACACAGGATAAATGGCTGAACTGTTTGCAGGGAGCATTTGGAGAAGAGAAAGGGATTGCAGACCCTGGAGAAAGGATGCCTGAAGCTATGAAGAAGAGAGGAGCAGATACTAGCTTGCAGAATCATATATAATTTACTAGTATACTGGATGAGTATGTCAATGCTGGTAGGAAATTAAATGGCGAATTGTTTTCTGAGAATGAATTTGCAGATGATGAACAAAATGAGAATGTTGTAGAGGGAGATATCCTAAAGGATATTCAGAATGTTAGGGAGGAGGCAACATTGGCATCAGCTACACCCATGGAGGCAGCAGACGCAACATGGGGGGTGACATCTGCAAGAATTGAAGACATGTTAGTAACAATAGTAACAACAAGAGCAGCAATGTTGGCTACCACAGAAAGTAGAAGCAGCAGCAGTAGGCAAGGGAATATCCAGCTAGAAGATAGGCTGGACAAAGAAAGTGAAGACATCAGGGAGCTGATGATGAGAGTGACTCATGAACAATAGACAGCAGCAGGAAAGCAAGAGAGTTTCAGCAAGGGGCGAACGAAGGCAGATTGTGAAAGCACCGTTGGAAGAAAGTTACAGAATAAAGTATGGAAGCCTGGAGAAGATCAGTTGAAGGATGATGTAGCTGATGAACAACAACAAACCAAAGTATGGGATCCTGGAGGTAGAGACTGAGAGCACATGATCAGGAGATCATGAACAAATTGAAGCTTGGGAGTCTGATGCAGAGGCATTAGGCACCATCAAATACTTTGTACCTAAGTAGATATAGGGGGTCCCATGTTATTCAAATTTCTTATAAATACTAATATTTTGAATAAATTTGGTAGGGAATTGTAATTTTTCTCAAGTCATTTTGAGAACATGATAAATTGGTTAAGATAGGAATACGAAGAGTCAGTTTAGGATCAGTTTAGTTATTGAGTCTAATTTTAGGAATTGGGAATGCTAAGAGTTTCTGAACTGTTTGGAGACCTGAATCGATTCAGGTCATCCTTGTGGTATAAATGTAATCATAAAGAGTTTAGATAGGGAGGTAGGAAACTTCTTCAGCAACAGAGTAGGAGGATAATGGCCATTGAACTGAATATTTGGCCTGCCATGAAATTTGTAAGTGATTGCTTTTGAGATTGATCACCTGTATGTATATATATCTATTTATGGAGAATTGTTTATAAGTTCCATGTGTGACTTCAAGTCTTCTTGGTCGAATTACATGGGGAATAGTTGAATTCTGAGAGTTAGTATGGATTTTGCGTTCTTGGTTGAATTAGTAATTCTGTGCGAGGTCTATATTTCTGTGTTTAATAGCAGGTGCTCGTAGTCTGTGTAGAGGAGGACTGTAAACCCTCTCGCCCTTGAGAAACTGTGCGTGAGGTTAGGGCAAGTTGAATTCCTGTGTTCACCATATGAGTGAGAGTTTAATTCCTTTGAAATTGCTGGATTGCATGTGGTCTGTGTGGAGGATTGTTGGGCTATCGATATGAATAATCCTGTGTGATTATAAGTGTGTTCTCGATGAGAGTATTTGAATTCTATAGCAATTAAGAATCTGGTGATTGATCATGTCCGTATGGATTGCTTGAAGTTATCTTGGAAGTGTGATTAGTTATCCAAGGCTTGTGAGTACTGTAAAACGCTGCCGCAAGGGTTATGTATGGGCGGAACTCTGCGTCGGAGTCAATAGATGAAAAGAACGCTGAGGAACGAGGTTGTAATGTGAAGAAATACAGTGATTGCGTGAGGAGGAGAACCTCTTTAAATAAAACGGGCGGAACCTGAGCGTAAGGGAGTAGAGTGAAACCTGGTGTGTCGAAGAAGATGGAACCTTGCAGGAGTGAACAGTAAAGGCGGGTTTCCGATTTTTATCCCACCGTCTTTGTAGGGTAAGCGATATTTAAGAATTTGGAGCGATTCCATTGATTTCCTGACACATGGCCTCAAGCGGTCTAGAGAAATCACTCTCATCGCGCATTATCGTTTGTGCATCTAAGCCAAGCAATATCCGTCGGATCACACGGGGCAAGGCGACGTGCTCTTTGCCGTCAGATGAGAAGGGTGACATAACGCCAAGGTATGTTATCTGATTAGTGGGATAGGCAGACCTTATGGCCTATTGGCTTGTTTAATCCAAAGTCAAGATTTAATTAAGGTGCGAATGCTATACACATATGAAGGGTTGAGCGCATAACATAAGGGGATTGGAATTAATATCTCAAATATCAGAGATTTGAGATATTAACACTCTCAGATTAAGTGTTTAATTTGCCAGCGTAGCATAAAGGGATGTTGTGAGATTGCCCAGATTGGGAAGATGATTGGGCATCGAAATTTGGATACAACTTACACATAGATTGAGTTTGAAGTTTTGTTAAAACTGGGACAAGTGGGTTTTATGGTTATCACAGGATATATATCCTTCTCTATTCGTTGGTTGAGCGAATGTTTTGGGTATATGTTTTGGTTTATGTACATATGTATATGGATGTAAATATTGCCATGAGCTGTGTTATAAATCTCTAATAAGAGGTATGGGTTTCATGTCATTATGGTTGTTATGTTGTCATGTTGGTTTGCTTCTATAACAACCCTGGTGAAAATTTCATGTAATAAATGTTAAAAATAATAATGACGGTTGATGGGACACTTATTCCAAGCTGAATGCTGGGAAAAACATCCCAGGGGGTGTTGATTAAGTTTATTATGGCCAAGGAAATAGAAAAGGTTTTGGCTAAGGAATTAAAGAGGCAAAAAGTATTTTTGGCATAATTATTTATGAAAATAATGGAAATTAGGAGAAAAGCAGATGAAAGGTCACAGGTTGCATGTTAGGAGGAAAATAAAGGAAAATTATGGAAAATGAAGAAATTAGAGGCATCAATGATAAAAAGGATGTTGGGAACCAGTTGGAAAGATTTTTCTCTCATTATTATCTCTCTCATACTCTTCGACACTTAGAGTATTCTTGGAGCACTCTTGGTGAGTGCAGCATACTTGGAGATTTGGAGCAAGAAGGCAAAGATCAAGCAGGGAAAATCAAAATCGAGTAACTACAACAGGATTTTTTGGAGGTATTGATTTGCATGTATGATTTAATTGCTAGATTTGGCATGCATGATATTGAATGCGGTTCTTTTTTGTCTTGGCATGGGTTTTTTCCAGGTGTGACAATGTATTCAACCTAACCTTGCCATTTCCAGATAGCCATGGTGTTGTGGTGTTCTAATGTTTTGGTTCAGCTAGATCACCGGATGGATTCGAAGCTGAGTGAGGTGGATCTCTGAATATTATTATTTCTATAACACAAAACCAGTTTCTGTGTTGCCTTGGTTTAGGTCCTAGCGACCCCTGATTCAAACTATGGGTTACGGTAAAGACTGAGAGGTGTTGCCTTGGTTTAGGGCCTAGTGATCCGAGTTTGGATTAAGGTAAATCTTGAGAGGTGGTTGCCCTTGATTAGGCCTAGGAATCCTTGCCAGTGAATGGCAGGATATATGGTAAAGCCTAGAGGGTGGTGTCTTGGTTTAGGGCCTAGCAACCCGTGATTCAGACTGTAGGCTGCAGAAAATCCTGAGAGATTAGGAGACAAGAAAATTCCTCACGGTTTAGGCAGATGGAATCCGATGATATCCATGTTGGTGATGGCCTTGTGATCGGGGTTAGATCGCTATAAAGCCAGTTATGACATGTTTGTGGTTTTGACGTAGTGATTTGGGTTGGGTCATTGTAAAGCCTGATTTCTATTTGATGAGGGTGAGGTGGTTTAGCCTCGGTATGCCTTGGTTGGTTCTTTCAGTTTAAGTCCCACATTCATGCTTGGCATATGGCACAAGGGTGATTGGTTGAAGTAGATTTGGCTGAGCCAATCTATGGTCGGGTGGAACGTGGAAGTCCCATCTTCGGTTGGTTTTTACATTCGGTAATGAAGAGCTCATTGCTCTAGTATTCGGTATGCAAATATACTAGTTTATGTATGGGTTTCATTGCTATTGTATTCATGATATTTCTGTAGTTAATTTGCTTGTTATAAGCAAGTATTCAATTAATGATGATGTATGGCTCTATTCATGTTTTTCCCTGTAAATTATTACTCCATGTATCTATGGTGAAATCGATTGTAAGATAGCTTATGTTGTGAGGAAGCAATGCTTCTTAGCCATTCTCATATTTGAAAGAGACCCCTTTTGTTATTTATGATGTTTATGCCTGTAGATGCATTGTCTGTGACATGTTTAACGAAATTCCTGCTATGACCAGATGATTTTCTAATGATTTTATGGCTTCCATATGTTTGTTTCTATGCTATTTACCATTTCCTGGAGTTACAAGAAGTTCTGGGCACGGGGCCTGAATTTGTGGCACAAATCCTGGAGTTGGGCCCAAAAAGTTACTTTTTGAGCTTGGGTCGCTACCATAACAAGCTTAGCTTGTGGCTCAAGACCCTTTGACTGCTAGCTTTCCCTCTTGTGCCCGCGATTCAGCCTCAAAGGCTCAAAAAATCAGTCCCCAATCAGGGAACAAGGCCCTGGGAGGTTGCGTTACCCCCTAGGGGAGTCAAAGCTGCAGTTTGGGGTGTGTTTTTGGTGTTTCCATCGGTTCCACTTCCTTAAGGTCATATAGGAGGTCGAATCTCATATTAGTAACCTCTCTTCACATGTTTACCCTGATTGGCCGATTAATTGGGTATATGTGGGAAGATGGTGTTACGGATTTGTATCGGAGCATGGTTCAACTCTCGGACTGACGGGTGGTGTGTGGATCATGAGTTTATGTTAGTTGCATGCGTATGTAGTATGCGTGTAGTCTATATGTGCTTGTGGCATCCATTTTCTGTTGGCCATGGTGGTAGTGGTGTCGCCACGGAAGGGTTGATGTTGTTGTTGTCAACATGTTGTCATGAGTGTATGACTAGTTATGTGTTGTTCATGCTTATGTATTATTCGTGTACACTTTCTCACATGTTTCTACATATTGTAAATGCATTGCTTGTTTCTATTAGGTCACATATTGGTCATGCTTTTGTGTTTTCCATGTATGCTTGCTTGTGTGATGTCATATGTGGGACACACATTGGTCGTTCATGATTGGTTATACATGTCAAGTGGGTGCATATGGTCAAGTTGCATTGGTATGGTCAAAGGTTGTTGTGAATAAGGTCATTGTATGCAATTAGGTCATCATGGTGATATTGTTATGTTATGATGCTAATGCGTTGGCTAAGATAGAGCAGGAGATGTAGACCATCAAAGTGAAGTTGCAACATTGAACCTCGAGGCAAGAGAAGAACATCATACAAGTTGTATGATTGGCATGTAGGTATGTGATTCATCGATTTTTATATGCATTAGGTTTTTTTTTTTTTCCTTTCTTTTGTAAAGTGGCAGTCTATTCATCTATTAATGGTTCAAAAAATACATAGATTAATTACAGTCATTCAGGGAGGTGGTGAGCTTCCCAATAGAGGGAAACCAACCCTGCCACCCCAGAATCTTGAGAGTTTTGTTGATCATTATAGGCACAAAAATAAAGAGTACTAAGAAAACAAAGGGTTAAGTCCCAAACCAGAGTAACAAAATAACCTAAAAAACCTACTAAGATCTAGTTTCAATAGGGATTTCCTCCTCAATCCAACAAGCATACGAAGAGGAGGGCAGCGTTGGACGATCTCTGTCAGTTGTGGTTTGTGCCTTGGCCTTGTCCTCCTGCTGAGTTTCTTTCTGAGGAGGGGTGACTACTGGAGGCTGATTGGAAATCTGAGGAGGGGTGGCTACTGGAAGTTGAGGGGTTGCAAATCTATCCCCATCTGACGAAGAGTCAACCTGATACTCTTCAGGAGGATCGGTGCCAGTTCTGTGTGCTGAGTGGACGAACTGGTTCTCATATCCATTGCGAATCTTGACGTATGGCTGGGG
This sequence comes from Pinus albicaulis, assembly GCA_034641835.2. NCBI lineage: Eukaryota > Viridiplantae > Streptophyta > Pinopsida > Pinales > Pinaceae > Pinus > Pinus albicaulis. The sequence continues at coordinate 1,003,718,765 of CM076572.1, forward strand.
CTGGTGTCTCGAGATGGTGGATTTTCTCCAGGCCTTACTGTTGGGCTCGACCATGTCCTCATCACCCTCCCAGCTTCTTTTTCAACTCAATAAGGGGGTGGGCTCCCAAATTTCCTGTGGTAGGCCGTGTAGTAGCTCAGCCTCCCGCCTACCACCAATTGGGAAAGAAATTTTCCCTATCATGTGCCATGGCATCCCAGATATGAGTGGCCCCGAGTGAGGTAGAGTGTCCTTTGGGTATGATTCCGTTAATGCGCTCTGTTGCTAGCTGCATTTTCCAGAGCGACCATGCAAAGAGGTTTTTCATGTTCCAGTACCTAGATACTTCCAACTTGCTGTAAGAATTCATGGTTTGGCGATGCTCCTCTTCCACCTGGTCAACCAATTCCCGGATGTGGTTGGAAATCCCTGCCTCAAAATTGTCCTGTAGATGAAGGGGATCATTATCTTCCTCATTAAATATGCTAGAGGCACTCTGCACTCTTCACCCCTGCTGGTTGTGATGACATGATTTTCTTGCCCTAGGCATCATTAGAAACAAAACCTGAGCTAGATGGAGACAGAGCGAGGCGTTCCAGGGAGAATTCCCGGTGTAATGGCTAATGATCTTCATGGTGATGCACCAGAGGATGTAGCATCTTATGGCGTGCTCTAAAGTACCCCTAGAAATGGCTGCAGTGTGCAGAGGAGACCTCCCTAGATGGCATTCATGGCATTTAACGCCCAAATCTTCATGCTATGGTTGGAGTGAGGGAAAATTATATTACCATGTTGTTTTAACTGTTTATTCTTGTTGTCACCTCGCCTCCACGCGCCCTTCCACTTGCTCCTGTTAAGCGTGACACTCCTCATTAATGGGGCAACTGTCAGTGTTGGGATACTCACTCGCATATGGGTAGGAATTAGGGTTACTTATATATATGTTTGTCATTTTATTGCTCTCATGGTTACATACATGATAGATGTTGGTAAATGAATTTAGTTATATTTACATGTGTGGGTTAGTCATGCATGGTAGATGCTAGTTGATTAGTGTAACTATATGCACATGTGTTAGATAGTCATGAGTGATAGTAACATGTGGTTATATGCATTTCTATTGTTTTTTTATGATGAGATAACCTGATGTCTGAGGTTATATGTGGTTGATGAGCATGATATATAACTTGTTGTTGTTATATGCTAGTAAATTGAAGATTAGGGTTATCACATTAAGATCTTTATGTTATATGTATCATTTTGATTTGGATTGGCCTATGCAACTGGTTAGGGTTATGAAATTTAGGTATGATTCGACCTACTTATGATAGTGTGTTGCACTAATCTAGACTAATTTTTCATATGTCATTGCTAAGCATGAATGACATTTGTTTGAGTCTATGATGTGAACTTGTTAGCTAGTTACTACTATGGATACCATGATATTATTTAGGTTCAGTTGATGTGTCATGAAGTTATATTGTGCTAATCTAGATTGATTGGGAAGATAAGATAACCTCCCCTAAAATACAATAAGGTATGAGTTTTATTATGTCATATACTTGGTGCTTGAATGGTTGATTATGTCGTCTATTTGGAGTTTGAGTGATTTGGTGTCTATTACATTATCTAGTTGATTTATTTAACATGGTATGGTTGCAATTTGTTTTAATGTTGATTAACTGCATGATATGAGTACATTTGTTTGTAATATTTCATGAAGGAATGGTCTTGCTCTAAGATAGTTGTGCTAACACATATGTGCTAAGATAGTCGGTATATACTTGAGTGTAAGTAAGTGATAGTTGTAGCATTATGTATTAAGACCAATGAATGTGAGTTGATTGTTGATTATGACATGGTTGTTGGACTTGGTAAATGTTGATTCCGAATTGATATATATGTTATCTTGATATTTGGAACATGTGACTGACATGTGTGTGTTTAGTTACAAGGAAACGTGATTGGAACAACAAGGTAAGATAATTGGTATATTGTTATGTTTATTTATGCGTTGAAAATTATGTGTTGATGACAGTATGATGTAGGGGATTTCATGGGAAAGAGATTGCCATGAAATATTAAAGAAGGCTCTGACTGAGATTTCCCTTGGAAGCATTGGGAACCATGGGGATTGAGTCAGAGTATTTGTTGTTAGTCTTGTGCTTTTGTTCTTTTGTGATTTTCTGAGTTTGATTTGAGGTCTTGTTCATGTTTGGTGCATAGCTATGCCACTTTGGTTTCAGTGTCGTATTTCTATTGGTTTTATTCTTGTTGTTTCTTGCTCTTGTTCTTTCATTTTATGCTTTGAGATTCTTGGGAATTGGTTTGGAAAGAGGAAAGTTAATGGAGCTTGGGGAGATCTCTGTGGTACCCAATAGGTAATGTAAGACATGAATGAAGCTCAATGCGTGAGTAAGCGCTGTGGAAGGTAAGAGTACGACAATTGGTTGGACTAGTTGGGTCCATTGTGGTAAATGAATGGTGGCATTATAGACATGAGAAAGGAAACAAAAAAGGTAAAATGAATGAGGTGTTAGATGCCTTGGCTATGTTGGGAATTGTTGTTCTCAACGTTATGCATGTTGTGCACAAATAAGGAAGTTATCTTAACGTAGACCTTAGGATATCTAGCCATTGCATTATGATCATGATTTTTTTGATGTTTACATATGTATACATGTATGTCGTTGATTGACAGGGTCATCATGGATCTTGATCGTTTTATGTTGATGGTTTATATGTATATATGTATGTATGTATGACATTGTCTGACATACATACATACATACATACATACATACATACATACATACATACATACATACATACATACATACATACATACATACATATATCATTAGCATAAAGCAATCATGACAGGGTTTATCATTAGCATAAAATAATCATGACAGGGTTTCAAGGATCATTCTCGTGGAGGAATGATTACTTGTGCAAGTGAATGGCCTGAAGAGGTTCTTGGCTATGAGGAATCAAGTGGTAGAGTAGCCTTGACAGATCTATGTGTTCAATATCATGTGGACATGAATTGATATTATATGCTTGTACTATGCCTATGTTTATGTTATGGATAGGTAATGCTGAGGGGTACATCAACGAAGTGAAAGTAATGTGATTTGTGGCATGCTAGGATAAGCATGGATAGTGGAAAGACACTAGAAGCAAGGTTGCTTGTGGGGTCAGTGTCTAGTCTATGGATGTACAATGCTATTGTTGTGCATATGTAGTGCATGTTGTATATTCAGTGATTGTACCTATGGTGATGTGTAATGTTGCATATGTAGTATTGTGTACATATGATGTTGCATCCCTGATGTATATATGGTGTTGCGTGTATATTTCATATGCAGTGCTAGGTATAGATGGTGCTATGTACATGTTGGATATGCGGTGATGTGTACGTATCGTATTGTGTGCATGTTGGCCATGTGGTATTGTGTACACATTGCATAGGTGGTGCAATGTACATTTGGCACTGTGTACACATTGTGCAGGTGGTGCCGTGTACATGTGATGTTGTGCAGGTAGTTTTATGTACAAGTGGCACTGTGTACATGTTGTTCATATGGTACTGATATACATGTGGTATTGTGTGCATGTCGTGCATGTGTTGCAGGCATGTGGTACTAGGTATGTGCATGGTATAGTCATGGTATTGTGACATATGTATTCGTTATGTTGTACTCTGTATATGTATATATTGTGTTGTATTGTACACTGGGTGTAGGTGTATGTGTTGTATGGTGGTGTAGGTGTATGTATTGTGTTGTATCATACACTGGGTGTAGATGTACATGTTGTATGTTGGTGTATGTTTTGTGTGGTACACTGAGTGTAGGTATATGTGTTATGTTGTGTGCTGGATGTGGGTGTATGCATTGTGTGGTGTTGTACGCCTTCTGTGGATGTATGTGTTGTGATGTACATTGTGTGTATATGTACGTGAGTGAAGAGAAGCAAGGGCACTGGGTGCGTTTCAGGTGTGGCAATCGATCTGATGTAAGTACAGAAAGAACAAAGGCAGAAGTAAGGACTGATGAAGGATAAATATCAATATTTTATTTCAGTCTTGTTATGCATGTGATCTGTGATTCTGACTTATGATGGCTACATGTGATTTATGATTATGGTTTATGACGATTGATTGCATGTGATTTATGATGGTTTGATCAAACAACTAGTTTGACTTGTGTGACAGGAAGTGAACAGGATTGCAAGTGTACCTTGTTGTCGAGCTACCAATGAGGTATGATGTGAATTTATTTCAATTTATTTTGAATCTAATGGGAGTTATGTGCTTGCAGGGACATGAAGCATGAAAATGTCTAGTTTGGGACAGTTGAAATTGATTGCAAACATTAGCATCAACAATGAAAGGAATTGAAACAAGCACCAGTGTGTTAGTATAACACTTCATGAGTAGGGCCATTGTGGGACACTGCTACCCAATAGTCTCCATTGATTTCCATGAACATGCTATGACCGGTATGATGGTTTCGAGGAAGGTATATGCCTTGGTTTTTATATCTTACGATGCGAGGAAGCCTTGGCAAGGGATATATCGCTCGGGATAGGGGATGTCGGGGAACTTGGAAGGTAAGTGACTGCATGGAAGGGGATTACCGGATTTCCCGAGGGACTATGTAGCAGAGAAAGGAAGGTCAGGTATGGATTTTTTTGGTCACTAGCATTTCCATATGGAATCAGATGCACATTGGGAGTGTGCCTGTGACCAATGAGCCAGTAAATGTTCATTGAGCGTGTAGTGGCGAAGTATTGTAGCGCCAGACATTGGATGCAGGCTTTGATTTTGGCATTGGATTATATACTTCTTGTAAAGGAGGTGAATCCTGACACTACTTTGAGGGTGGAGGTGTGAGCCTCTTGATTCCCTTGTTGTTGATATGGGCATTGTATCCTTCAATTTGCTGGTTGAGAAAATGTACATATGTGTATATTATTGTCAATACTATAATGAGTTGTGTTATAAAGCTCCAGTACATTGTATGATTGTCATGATTATTTTGTTTTTTAGTAGGTTACTCATTTTAAATACTGCAATGATATATGTTACAAAGCTCCATGGGTAGTATGGTTGATTTTTAGCTGTTTTTCCAAGGTATATGTGTGGTTGAACACCGAGGATGTTGTACTCCAAGGGGGAGGGTTTTGTAACAACCTTGGTGAAAATTCCATGTAATAAATGTTAAAAATAATAACCACGGTTGATGGGACACTTATTCCAAGCTGAATATTGGGCAAAACATCCTAGGGGGTGTTGATTTGGTTTATTATGGCTAAGGAAATTGGCAAAGGCTTTGGCTAAGGAGTTAAAGAGGAAAAAATTATTTTTGGCATAATTATTTATGAAAATAATGGAAATTAGGAGAAAAGGGAGATGATAGGTCATAGGTTGCATGTGAGGAGGAAAATTATGGAAAATGAAGAAATTAGAGGCATCAATGATAAAAAGGATGTTGAGGATCAAATGGAAATATTTTTCTCTCATTATTCTCTCTCTCATACTGTTGGACACTTAGAGTATTCTTGGAGCACTCTTGGTGAGTGTGGCATACTTGGAGATTTGGCACAAGAAGGCAAAGATCAAGAAGGGAAAAGAAAGATCAGGTAGCTACAACAAGATTCTTTGGAGGTATTGATTTGCATGTATGATTTCCTTACTAGATTTGGCATGCATGGTATTGCATGTGGTTATTTGTTGTCTTGGCATGGGTTTTTCCAGGTGTGATAGTGTATTCAACCTAGCCTTGCCATTTCTAGATAGCCATGGTGTTGTGGTGTTCTCATGTTTTGGTTTATCTGGATCACCGAATGGATTCGAAGCTGAGTGAGGTGGATCTCCGAATATTACTTTTTTATAACATAGAACCAATTTATGTGTTGCCTCGGTTTAGGGCCTACTGATCCGAGTTTGGATTGTGGTAAATCCTGAGAGGTGGTTTCCCTTGATTAGGCCTAGGAATCCTTTCCACTGAATGGTAGGATATATGGTAAAGCCTAGAGGGTGGTGTCTTTGTTTAGGGCCTAGTGACCCCTGATTCAGACTATGGGTTGTGGTAAAGGCTGAGAGACTAGGATATAGGAAAATTCCTTGCAGTGTAAGAAAAAAGAATCTGGTGATATCCATGCTAGTGATGGCCTAGTGATCGGGGTTAGTTCACGGTAAATCTGGTTATGGCATGTTTATGGTGTTGACATACTGATCCAGGTTGGATCATGGTAGAGCCTGGTTTCTATTTGATGAGGGTGAGGTGGTTTAGCATCGACATTCCCTATTTGGTTTTTCAGAAGCCTTTTTATTAATGAGGCCTCTAATTAATAAATAACAAATGCTGAAAACTATTTTTTGTCCAGGTAAATCCTTTTTGCAGACAGAGGCGATCCCTCTAGCCTTAGGGTGGGTCTAGCAACTACGGGAACATACTAACATTGACCTTCCTAGATTGTAAATGAAATTCAGAGCAAAGAAGATGGCCTACCTTGCTCTGATGCTATGTTATCATCTTCCATTGAAGCTTCTTGATCTGTCGTTCTCTTCAAGTTTGACACACGCTGCTGCCAACGTCCGATTACCTATACAGACAGTCAGGAAACAACGACAAGCATAAAATCACGACAAAAATAAAACAATTACAACTTATCTAACTGATCAAGGAATGCTATAAATCTCATTATAGATGTAAACAAGAGTGGAAGATAAACATCAGATTCATTTTATTATGATAAAGACAAGGGGAGTTTACAACAAAGCCTTGATGTTGAGGCTCTCCTTTGACAGATCTGTATCCAAGCATGTTTGTAACACCCTCATACACAAAGGTCCAAGATCTCACTATGGTCCCAACACACAAAAACAATCACACTCTGCACTATTCTCCCGAAGCTATAATTGCTGCTCCTTCCTATCATCACTAAATAAGGCTGTAGAGATGAAGGAGGTCTCCTTATATAACAATGGAGGAGGAGGTTATGGGCCCTCAAATAATGGGAAAAGAGGTTATCCTTGGATTAGTTCCTATTTCTTGGGAACAAGAAGCCCAAAGGGGAATTCCTCGGCCATATCCTCAAAAAAAACTTCCAGCTCGCTGCCTTGCGAAGCTTCTAGTCGCGGAAGCTTTCTTTCTATTTAAAAAACTTTCCAAAATGGGATCAGCCCGGGTCAGACACTGAGAGAAAGCGACGACCTTGAAAACAAGTTTTTTACAGGGATCTTTCAGAAAAGTTGTAAAGGGAGATGATTTGGCAGACAAAGTGTGGTTCAGGGGTATGTATTCCATGCTTGTAAAGTACACAAGGGTCACTGTATGGGTCCTCCAGGATCAAGGATCGGGGAGTAGAAGGTCAGTGACAAATTGTTGTGTAACAGATGCCCCCTAAAGTATGAAGTCTGAACATGAGTGAGGGGTGAAATTCCTTACAAGTACGTGCAAGGAACCACACACTGCCATCGGGAGACTTGCAAATCAATAATAGATACATATACATAACTGAAAAATATGATGAAAATACATGAATCAAGGTATGGACCTAGCCATCCATAAAAGAGACCATGGTATGGTCGCAGCCATCCATCTGAGAAGGATCTCATATAGACTCATGGTATGGTCACGACTCACAACCACCCATCTGAAAGAAACATGTATCCAATCATGGACCAATCATATCACCCCGCAGCCTAGTTTTTATCAGACAAAACCCAGGGTCTTGCGCTCCATCCCGACCCGAACAAGTACAAATTCAAGCATGCGAATACACGAGCTGAAGTCGAACATGCAAGAAAATCGCCTGATTACCAACCAATGATGAAAGCCGTTAACGGGCGCGAGAGAAACCACTAATGATGACAATGGCTCTCAAGGTACAACTAGTACAATCCACGAAATGTGAAAAGCGAGCTGGCATCAAACACTCGCGAAATCACTCGATCGAAGGCCAATGATGAGAACCTATCATCGAATGCGAAGAACTTGCCATTTGGGCATGCAAGCTCTAAAGTACCAAAAATGAGTCTCTAGATCGACTTCCCCGATAATGAGATGAAGTCGACAGGAAGCGATCCGTCGAAGGAGGGTCATAATGAATCCCACATCATCGACATGAAATAGAGAAGGTAATATGAGTGTGAATCAAGACTGAAACAGAGGATCAGGAATGTACAAACTGTAGAAGGATTTTCTCTTGAACATATTGGCGACACAACTCTGGAATTTGGTAGAATTTGACTCAAATAGGATCAGAGGTCATGTTAACAAGATTGGTAATCGAATGAGAGGCAAAAGGATTTCCCAAACCCATGGAGGTAAAGTGACAGAGTGAAGATATCCCAACTCGACACAAACTGCAAACAAGTGTCATGTTCAAGAATGACATACTGCTGACAAAACTGACGAATAACTTCCATTTTCCCCCACCATTTCTGGCGAGTACCTCTTTATTTTTACACAAGCTTGAAGAGGATAGCATATGCTTGTCGTATAAGTTTGTCCTTCGGGCAAATCCATCCTAGTACATTTTATGAGCCCTAGGAAGGAGGAAGGAGGTGATGTCATGATGACTGTGTCCGATGTCATTTAGTTTTAACGAGTCTAACAAAGGAAGAACTCGACGTCTTTTCATGTTTATAAGTTTGAAAAGAAGTAGAAAATAAAACTCCAGTAGGTCCCTTTTTGTAGATAGTCTCACAGATTCGAAAAGGTATAAAACTATGTCTGAGAGAACCTCTTAGTTGCGATAGGCTCAGGGATTCCCTTTTCGTAAATAATCCATCCTAGCCCGAAAAAGGGGTAAACGTATACTGGGTAGATATCGTTTCGCAACCATTTAACGAGTTCAAAATGATAATAGTCTCAACAATATTTTCAATTTTTAAGAGTCAGAAAAGAGCTGAAAGTTGATTCCTCTTGGAGGAACGAGGGGTATTACGGGTAGCAACTAGTTCCAGTGATGGTGGAACTGCTCAGAAAAAGTAAAGGTCAAGAGGCTGGCTAACGAGACCAATCATTGTAGCAGTTCCTCAAGAACGGGTAAAACAATCAAGTGAAGGCATATGATCGGCCAAGCAGATGGGGAGGATGAAATGAGAAAACCAAGGTTCATCTAGCAAAACAGGCTGATAAAATGGCAATCACGAGAGGTAAAATAAGAATGGTTTCATTTTTACACAAGCTTGGAACTGAAACAAACTATGCTTGAAACCGGTTTTATTTTTACACAAGCTTGAAACGGAAACAAACTATGCTTGAGATTGGTTTATTTTTACACAAGCTTGAAATAAAAATAAACTATGCTTGCGATAACAATAAAACCCACTTGTCCCAGTTTTTACAAAAACTTCAAACTCAATCTACGTGTGAATTGTATCCAAATTTTCTTCTTCTCGAAGCCAATCCACCATCTGGCAATCCCGCAACACCCAGGTCCTATCCATTCATTTAATAAGGGCCTTCATAATTCCCTCTTCAAATTCATTCATCAAATTCCTAGAATTTGATTAATGAATACATTTACAACCTATAACAAGTCCTTGGCAATTCAAACAACACACTCAACTATAATTGAAATCCTCCTCTTGTAAACTGTATTAAAGGGCAAGCATCTCGATGCTCAGGCTTAATACGCACTTGTATCATGAGTGAACTATTACCTAATTCTCATAACCATGAATTTTCGACTCAACCATCCACACGGTGCTCATAACACCGAACCATAAGGTTATAACCTTATGCCAACGGAATTTGAGGTACTATGGCCGGTACCACACCTAGGCGCTATGCACATTCAACGTTGTTTTAGACCCACACTCTAAGGATTAATGTGATGCTATAGATTACAGCGATAAGGTCCGCCGGTCCCACTAATCATATAACGTACCTTGGCTTAGCGGTTGAATGGATCCAACGATCCTCGTCACGTCACGCTCCAAGCTTCGGATGAGCGATTGGTAATGAATATCGCATGGTCAACATGCGCGAGGGTTAATGCGCGATGGAAGCTGTCTTTTAAAACCCCTCAAGGATGCATGTCTTACAATAAATGGAATCACACTGATTTCCCAAATACCGCTTACCCTACGAAGGTGGTGCGATCAACCTGCCGAGTTCACTCCAAACTGTCGTTACTGTTCACTCCTGCAAGGTTCCATCTTCTTCGACACACCCGGTTCCGCTCTACTCCTTTACGCTTAGGTTCCGCCCGTTCTACTTAAAGAGGTTCTCCTTCTCGCGCAATCTCAACACTGTATTTCTTCACATTACCACCTTGTTCCTTGGCGTTCTTTTCATCTATCGACTCCAACGCAGAGTTCCACCCATACGTAACCCTTGTGGCAGTGTTTTACAATGCTCACAAGCCTTGGATAACTAACCACACTACCATAATAACTTCAAGCGATCCATACAGACATGATCAATCACCAGATTCTTAATTGCTACAGAATTCGAATACTCTCCATCGAGAACACACATATAATCACGCAGGATTAGTCAGATCGATAACCCAACAATCCTCCACACAGATCACATGCAATCCAGCAATTTCAAAGGAATTAAAAATCTCACTCATATGGCGAACACAGGAATTCAACTTGCCCTAACCTCATACACAGGAATTCTTCTATCTCTGAATTGATCCTTACAGTGATCTATTCACCTCACCTTACAATTCAATTCCTCCGATGACTCATAGTAGACAATCTAACTCCAATTTCAATTCACTGGCAGTGCTTTGCGTAGAGGTTCCTACTCACAAACCCAGGGCCTCTAACCATACTCTCACGAAGGTTTCAAACGGTCAAAGCAGGCAAATTAAATCTTTACATAACTCAGAATTCATATTTATTCTAGAGCCTCAAACATTCTTCAAATAGATTCTGCCCAGAACACATGCTATGCACACAAAACTTATGAACAATTCTCCATAAATAGATATATATACATACAGGTGGCCAATCTCAAAAGAACTCACTTACAATTTCATGGCAGGCCAGATATTCAGTTCAGTGGCCATTATCCTCCTACTCTGTTGTTGAAGAAGTTCCCCTCTCTAACTCTACATGATTACATTTATACCAAAAGGATGATTTGAATCGATTCAGGTCTCCAAATAGCTCAATAAAATCTTAACATTCCCAATTCCTAAAATAACCGAACTGATCCTGAACTGACTCATACCCTTGGTTGTCTCTTCATATTCCTATCTTAACCAATTTCTCATGTTCTCAAATGAATTGAGAACAATTACAATTCCCTACCAAATTTATTCAAAATATTAATATTCACAAGAAATTTTAAGAACATGGGACCCCCTATGTCTACTGAGATACAAAGTGTTTAGTTGTGCCTAATGCCCTTGCATCAGCTTGAGATTGGTTTTCATGCCCCCAACATGGTGACTCAATTCAAAGTACATGCCCCAAGCTTCAGTGCATTCACTGGAGTAGACTACTAGTTACTGACTGGTGGATGAAATGAAGGTTCAATTATGAGATCAAGAGAAAGACTCGACTGAGATTTTACGAAATCTAATCAAAGGCTCGAATTGAAAAGGGAATCTGTTTCATTTTTTAACGAGGTTGACACAGTAAAAGAACTATCCTCATGACCTAATTCATTTTTTAATGAGGTTGACATAGCAAACGAACTATCCTCAGAAGACCTTGTTTCATTTTTTAAGGAGCTTGACACAAGAAAACGAATTATGCTCCGACAACCTTGTTTCATTTTTTAAGGAGCTTGACACAATAAAAAAAACCATGAAATGATAACCTTTTAGCATAACGCATAAGAGGTCATGGCTTCCAAGAGATTCACATTTGATGGGAGAACAACATCTTGGAAATTGCGATCGAATGCCCCCAGTAGATGATACTCGACGACACAATCACTGGATGAGGGAAATGAACATGTGGCCACATAATTAACCCGTGGCGGGGAAGATACAACTGGCGGATAAAAAAATAGCAGAGATGATGGTGGGCCATTTTCCACCTCAGGACCAAAGAATGAAAGCTGATCAATGGTCACGATCTGACCTTCATGTGGAAAACAAATCACATGAAAGAGGGAGGAGACAAGTGCACCCATGGCATAAGCATAGTCGTGCCCCAAGAGTAAATTGAAATCCAAGGGGCCTGGAACAACCATCACATCTATATAGACAGTTTTCCCTCCCAAAGTAATAGGCCACTTCGGAAGGATCCCTAACGGTAGACTAGTTCTTTTGTTAAAGGCCAATAGATTCTGCGTAACAGGCACAAGTGGTGGAGAACCAAAAGCTTTCCAAGTAGTTGAAGATAGAACACTAACAAACGCGCCTTCATCTATAATCATGCTAGGTAAGACCATATCGAAGGCCTGCACCGTGATCTCAAAAGGCACATAAGAAGGAAGGCGGTATCCCGCAAATTGACTCCAATCGAAGGAAATGACCAAATTACATGGAGGGGGTACCATTGAACTAAGATGGTCATCCTCTGGTGTTACCGAAGCAAGAGGAGCATCCTCCTACACCACATACATGGGAGCGGGAAGAGCAACCTCTTGAGTCACAGGGACGGTAGGATCTTTCTCCAAGTATGAAGAATCTGAAGAAACAAGAAGAACGTGGGGGGGATGAGATCCATTCTCGACTGAAAAGACCTGATGAACCATAGGAGGGATTAGATCAACTGATTCCATGACCAATGGTTGGTTGGGAACACATTTTTGAATTTGAATTTCCGAGGGAGAGGGATTGACCAAGGATGACTCTCGACCGATCATTGAATCAACTAGCGGAGGACTCAAAGAAAATTTCTGGTAACCAGCTGGAATGTAAGGTGCAGAAACAATAGGGTTATCCAACACTCTCGTGTCTTCATCCATGTACATACAAAGGTGAATGGGGTGATTCTGTTCACAAAAATTACATGGATTTGTAATCTTACCCTGTTTCTTATGAGTCTTATCGTGGCTAGTCGAAGGCATGCCACCAAGATGACTTCCAAAAGCTAAAGGCAATGGTGGATGACTGTTGGACCATGCTTCAAGTACCTTGGGAATTCCAGGGCAGTCTTGAAGAATATGGTCACCTTTGCACAACATGCAAGGGAATTTGAATTTCCATGGAAGGTTGGATGGTTTATCAAGGGAAGGTGTCTTAGGTGCAATAGCCAAAGAGTTGGCCTCTCTCTTATATGACTTCTTCTTTTTCATCTTCTTCTTATTCTTCTTAGCCACTTGGTTACTAGAATCCAGACTTTCACCAGGTGAAGTAGAAGAGGAGGATGAAGAAATAGGCGAAGAAGGGGAGAGGTCCACCTTAGAATCAACATGATGTTGTTCAGGTGGAGGAGATGGTTGTACAGAAGGAAAAATACTCGAGACCAAAAAGGTGGAGAATAACCACACAGGCAAACCAATAGTTAACCTAGGAAGGGACAATGTTGCCATATAAGGAGCACCAACATTCCCAAAATAAGGAAAAGGACCAGGATTCCCTTCGAAGGGGATTCCTTGGTTGGTAAACTCCGGAAATGTTGCCATTGGAAACAACCCTCAAAAATCACTAAGGAAGATAACTTTAACCAGGAATATTCCATGGGCAGTTAATATTTTAAGACACTAAAACAAAACTCTGCCGTTTCATATTTTAAGAGTCAAGAAACAGGCAAAAGGTGACTCTATCACTTTCAGGGTGAAACGAGCATGAAAGGACAAGAGTTCGATGATCTTTTCACTTTTTTAAGGAGTCACGAAAAGATCGAAATGACTACTCAGGTAATCTAAGCAAGAGGGTGTACCAAGTTTTTGTGAATTTCCATATACACCTTGGTGATCAAATGAAAGAGAAATGAGCGAGGACTTGACGTACGTGCAGGTAGTCTCCCCGAATGCTGTGTTTGGTGTATCACGGTTACAGGGTGGCAGAATCAGCTTCCTATGGATAAAGGATTGCAACCTACGAGGGTATCCATTTATATACATGATAGTACGGGGAGCACAATTCCATACTAGCACTGTCTATTGCCAGATGGCGAACGAAAGCTACTAGGTTTAACGACGCCGGAACACATCACTAGCCTAGACCTCTAAAATGTGTATGTTAGGTTTCAATGCTTCCTTAGGTTGATTGAATAAATTTTAAAGTTGATGTTGAATTATGTCTCAGTTTCAAGGCCCTATCGAATGTCATCTGATAATCTCCTATATGCAGCTATATGAGAAAATATATCTTTCAATTCGATGAATGCTATCTAGTTAAGGGAAGAGTTTCAAACAATGATGCAACAAATAGTAATATTGCAAACGGAAATTTTTCCTAACTAGATGACTTTCACTATCCAAAAGTAATAAAAAACATTCAACGATGGGAACTATGCAATGTAATCTATGCAAAATTCTCTTTTTGAAAACTATGCACAATTTCCTTTTTATTTTGAATGAATAAGAATGCCCTCAATGCATTTTTCGATGAAATGAGAATCTACTTAATGCATGCTTTTAATGAAAGAGAATGCACTTAATGCGATTTTTAGCTTTCAATCATTAAACAATGTAATCTAAGTTCAACGATGGATCTCAAAAAATACTTTTCAATGCAATGTGATCTAATGCATTTTAACGAAAAGAAAACTCTGAGACAAAAACTAAATGAACACAAATTTACTTAATGGAAGGATGAATGCAAAAGGGATGCAAACAAAGACTAAGAATGAAATCGTTGTTTTAAACACTTTGTAACGAAATTCCTCAAAAGGCTACAAGACATATGAGTTCAAGCACAAAGAGGAATTCCAAAGCGCGGGCCCAAAACAAGGAATTCATTCCCTTTTACATCAAGCAATCAAAGAAAGAAGACTTTTCAGCTGAACAATGAGCAATGTAATCTATGTTCACAAGCGAACAAACAGACCAAATGAACTCGAGAGGCACTTGAGACTTGAACACTCAATCAACTAAAAAGAAAAAGGAAATCAACTAGAGATGCTCACCAAGCAAGGAGACTGACTCAATTAGCAAGGCGATGTCACGCGAAGCATGCAACCAGGAAATGGATGCATGATCCTAGAAAAACCTAGGATGTAAGGATGCACGTCCAAACAAAAAACCAAAAACCAATCCAATGAGTCAATAAAACCAACTTGAGTGAAGAAGAGAACATGTAAATCATACATAGGAAAATACCGAAAGGGCGAGACACACTGGTGAAAGATTTAGGGAAAAAATCTTAATTTTTCACACATCCTAGAATTGGCATGACTTTAGTGGCTGAAACTAGTGCCAACTAGCATGACGTTCGAGGCTGGAACTAGCGCTCATGGCCCATTGGTGCGACTTTCTAACTGACAACAAGTGCCAATCGGCGCGACTGTTAGACAAATAAAAGCACCAATTCCTGAAAAAAGAAAAAACAAAGAATTTATCCTAACCAAGACCAAACTCACTACTTCAAGAAAAAACTAAAATATTGTAATTGATGAAAAACATAGAACAAACAGGGAAATTGTCGTTCGACTAAACTCATCGAATGAAGAAGACCTCAAAGAGTGACAAACTGAAAGGAAACTCCCCCGTGGAGTCGCCAATTTGTTGTCCAGGGAAATCCCCTCTACAGACAGAGGCGATCCATCTAGCCCTGTTACACTAAAAATTGTCATCCTGACATTCTGCCATAAGTATGAGCTCATTATTACTCATACTTCCCCCTTTTGCAAGTCTAACATATCAATTCCTCATGTCAAGCCTTGAAAATCAGAAAAAATTCCTAAAAGTCTCCTAAACTTTGGTGTCGCACTTTCTGGCTATCTTGCCTGCGGTCCCGCACCCAATGTTCAGCTTTCCTGCGTTCCTGAAAGCAATTTATCTTTTTTATAGGTGCGGACCCTTATAAGATTAAAAAGGCGCAAGTAAATCCCAAAAAGCTCAATTAAAGTAAATTCTGGAAGCTTCTATAATGGATCTTGCGGTGGAAGAACCGCTCTTGTGAGGTGCATGAATCCCTTACCTTATGGAGCTAACCCCTTGATGTGAGGAGCTTATCCCTTTGAAGGAGGATTCTATCCCTTCATACTTGGAACATAAAACCTCCTCTTTTCCACTATAAAAAGAGGCATTGGGTAGCCTCAAGGGGAGTTCAAGCTTAAGAATATTTGAGGTTAAGTGCTGTTGAGATTTAGACTCGGTTAACTAAGACTTTTGTGAGGAGAGATTACATACCTCTATTTGTCTTGGTTGGAGGAGTGCAGAGCTTATCAAAGTAAAGGAGACTTCTGCTTCAGACCCCGGAAAGTCTTGTGCAACATCAAGGCTCAGGTTGTAAGGATTTTCTTCTTTTGAAATTAATACAAATATACCCATTTTTCTCAATAAGCCTCCAATCAATGGTTTATTTCATAGATTCCTTGATGACTATGATAAGCATGGTTTATGATGATTTCTATACAGGTGCTATGTAATACTTTTCTTGTTTGTGACTGCAGGTTTACAAGCGAAACTCCTTCAAGGGCGCGAGGGCGCGCGAGGGATAACAACAACTTCAAACAAGCACTGGACAAACGGTAAGTCTTTTACACCTATATAGGGTTTTTCATAGATCATATATGCTTAGAGAAAGATTAGTCTATTTGGTTGTTTGTTGCTAGATACTTTTAGTACTAGGGAGATCGGTCTTGTCCGCAAGACGGATTAATCCATACAACAAATTGGCGACTCCGCTGGGGAAAGAACTTGTTGTTTTTGGTTCTCTTTTATTTTGATTTGAGGAAATGTTTTTCTTGGTTTTGATTGATTGAAATTTGCCTGGGTAGCTTAGATTTTCTCTGTTTTGAATATTTTGAAATCCTTTGGGTTTTTCTCTAGTTTTTCATGGGACCGCACTTTACCTTGTTTTCACAGTGCGGGAAGTTTCACACTTTTCCTGTGTAAACAGTGCGGGACCACACCTGTGACATCTTGGAGCCTGCGGACCCTGTTAAAGTTTTGAAAAAAATCAGATTTCTTTCTTTAGTTTATCTTGATTTTGATTTTCAGTTTTTGTTTTCTGCCTAGATTGATGATTGTTTATGTCAAAAGCTTTCTGTTAATAAATCTCAGCAGTATTGGTGTTTTGATGATTTTCTAGAAGTTTTGCGTTTTGGATTTCTTTTCGCTTGGTGTTTGTAGCGATTTGAAGCATTTGACACTTAGAAGTACCCCAGATTACCTTGGTCTTTTTTGTCTTTTTGCTGGATTTGACCTGATTGTGAAATCATCCTTATTGAGAAATAGAGTTACCTGTTTCTTTGCAAATCTTCGAAAAGAAACTTTGTTATTGGTTTTTGAATTTCATTTTTTATAAAAACATAATTGAGTGTTCTCGATCTGTTTGTTATTCTGGACGAATAGATCCTTAGTTTGCTGAATAACTAAGTAAAACATTCTTCAAAAAAAATCTTAAAGCTTTTATTCATTTAGATTATTAAAGTTTGTAGTTTTGAGTGCTATTAAACTTTGTAGATCTCGAAATTAGTTTGTAGTTTTGAGTGCTTTTAAAATTTCTAGATTTCTTTTGAAGGAAAATTGTTTTTTAGCTTCAAGTTTTTGGAAAGTAAATGGATTTTTATTGTGAGCTTTGATCATTTGTTGGAAAAGACAAAAATATTTTCTTTCAAGTATTCTTTATGTTTAAAGAAGGAATTGCTTATCAAAAGAGTTGCATTCTCTAAATTTTCGTTAATTAGAATTTCATTGAAAGAAAACAATCTGATTATCATTTTTAGGTGCATTTTTAGTGTCTTTTGGAAATCGAGTCTTCACACCATCAGAGTTTCATTTCCGCACCCATTGACTTAAGGAACAACTCTTAAAAGTAACGCTTAATTAAAATTCATCTAGCAATCTTTTTATTTTCTAGGGCTCTTATCACCAACATAGCTTAGGCTAGTATCTTGGAGTAGGGAGTAGTTAACTCTCCAAGGTAGTAAAAACAAAAAAGTAGACAAATCTTGCGGTAGGAGATAAATCCAATTGTAATTTGTATAATCTGGGAAGCTTCTCTTAAAGAAGTCAATCACGAGATCATGTCCGAACCTTTGAGACAATCAATTCTGTTTCATTGGGGAAGATAGAAGATTTTGCGCGTATTACAAATGGTAAACCTTGGATTAACCATTGTCGAGGAGCCTGGGGTCACTTGTCGGTAAACCTCGGATTAACCATGTCGAGGAGCCTTCAAGGGGATTGAGCTTGCTACTCTACCCTTGCGCGTGAAATCGGATCGTAGACTGTTCCCCCAGTTATATTTGTTACTATTGGTAACCTTAGTGTCCATTATCTTAAGATTATTTCCTAAGGTGACGGTGAAGGAAAGATCTCACTGTACCTGGAGCAGACGTCGACTAGACTCACTTGGACTCTCTGGGGGGTTCTCTTCACACAAGATGGTTTTGTGAGGAAACTTGTGCCAGTCTGTTTCATTAAGCAGGTTGTCGGGGTAACTGTTCCAACCGCCCTTTCTGTGTTAAATTTCTACTAAGTTGGATTTCATCACCAACTAGTGTTTTTAGTACGGAAAGTTATTGTTTGTGTGTGGTTTGAACTCTTAGATTTTTAAGCGTGTGATTCAGTTGTTTGTTTCTTTAGAGACTTTAGGTGTTTTCATTGAAATTTTCTTTGTTTGCGTGTGATTAGTTAATCTTTAATTGTGGCGGAATTGCCGAGACAATCCCGGAGACTACAAGGGAAACCCCCTGAATATTCACCAAGTCAGCTTGAAGGGCTTCGTGCTCTGGTATCATCCAGTAGTGGTAGGATTAGATCAACAGAAATTGGAAGTTCCTCTATAGTTGTTCATCCTGATCATCAAATACCTACAACAGAATACATTCAAGAACCGATTTCAGTTTCTGAAGTTACTGGTAGTATTTCTGCTTCCAGTGAACTGGCTGACGAACTTGAAATCTCTGAACCTGAAACTGAACCTTCTGTTTTAGAAACATCCTTAGGATTTATTTCACCAACTTCTAGCGATCTTGGTTCACCTAGGGTAAGAAATATTGTCACTGACGATCTTCCAGCTGGTCTTATTTCCATTGAAGAACTTACTAATCCAGACGAAGATATATCTCTTCCTGACTCCCCTCAATCCTTAAATCTTAGGGAGCGTGAATCTATTTTCTACAGCCCTATTCGAACTAGTGCTTGGTATCTATATTTAACAAACTTTTTAGAGAATCCGAGTCTTGCATTTTCTCCACCTCGAGTTCCATTTCATCCTACACCCAGAGGTTACTATCCGCCATCCATTATGGCCGGAGAGTCATCCATGTTTTCCCAGACACCGGAATCATTTTTACATGGTGGTCCTTCTGTTCCTTCAGGATATCAGGCTCTGTCTGATACTTTCTCGGGAGCAGCTCCTCAACCAATCGAACAAGTGTTGTCATCTGGTTTTAATGGTGTTAAAACTGAAATGCCGAACGTAGCGCAAATCTATATGATGTCTGGTAATATTCCTAATCCTCAACCTCAAAGCAGTCAGTTACTGCCTGGAGGGTCAACAGAGGGAAATCCATTACCGCATGGAGGGCCAACACAGGGAAATCTGTTACCGCCTGGGGGGCAACCTCAAGGTAGTCAGTTACCGCCTGGGGGGCAACCTTCAGGAAGTCAGTTACCGCCTGGGGGGAAACCTCATGGTAGATTTTTCCCAGGACAAACTGTGGAATCATATTATTTTGGGGGACAACCCCAAGGACAGTACACACCTCAGGGGTATTAACCTTTAGGACAGTATATGCCCCAAGGTCAACCCAAAACTCAATATGCTCCTCAGGGTCCTTATCAACCCCAGCTTCAGTACGCGCCTCAGGGTTATCAACCTCAAGGTCAGTACCCAATTCAAGGTTTCCAACAGCCTTCTGGTCAGCCATCTATTCAAGAAGCCGAAAATGTACCACTTACTTATCAACCCTACGTTCAACCAGGTTATGGTCCTTACGTTCAACCTTCTGCGGGACAATACCCCGGAATGAATATGGTGTGGGATCCGTCCCAATATCAACAGCCTATGCAGCCTAATGTGCAGTTGCCTTATCAGCCTGGACAGCCTTTAATTTCTGGTCCAACTCAGCAACCTGTCCAGCCTACTATTCAACCTTCTGCATCTAGTACTGTTCAGAAAGCTGATCCTAGTTCACCTAAGACTCTACCTCAAACTGCTGTAACTGCTGCTACGACTGTTCAACCTGTAACACCTGCTTCTGGAGTATCTGTAACCTCGAGTTTGTCTATCCCTGCATCTGTGAAAATCCCTCAAGTCTCTGTACCCCAGTCAGGATCTTCGGTTCAGATGCCTACGGGACAAGCCGGTACAAGTACAGTTGTCACAATTCAACCGCAATTCACGTATCAACCGTATCAGGGACAGCCATAATTCGGTCCCTATACACAAAATCCAAACTATCAGTATCAACCGTACCCTGGCTATACTTATCAACAGCCTCAACAACCCCAGTTCGGTCCGGTTAATCCTGGTTTTCCAGGAGGTTATACAATTCCTAATGCAAATCCAATTCCAAGTTATCCTGGATATCCACCTCCTAGAACTGCTTTGGCTACTCAAGGTTTTCGCGACCCTAACCGTCAGTTACCATTTATTGCAACTTTGGATTTACCTGATTTGACGTGCCTTACGAATGATCCAATTTTTTGTTATCCGTATTGGCCGCCAATGCCGCATAAGTTGCCCAATGATATACCGAAATTTGAAGGTAAGTCAGGAGAGGATCCATCAAATCACGTCATGACTTATCACCTTTGGTGTGCGTCTAATTCACTCATTAATGATTCGATTCACTTACGTCATTTCCAAAGAACTCTTATTGGTCTTGCAGCCAAATGGTACATTGAGTTACCATGAGGCTCATTTCATAACTTCAGTCAGTTAGCAACTGCCTTCTTGACTCATTTTCAGTTGCCGGTCAGATACGACAATGGCACGGAATTATTAACTTCGCTGAAACAATCCACGTCTACGTATATTTCTGATCATATTCATGAATGGCGACGTAGGAGACGTTTGGTGAAATTTTATATTCCGGATCAAATTTTGGCAGAATGGTTTGTTAAATCATTGTTACCCAAGATTACTGAAGATGTAGCTAAGGCTGGTGTTGTTACTGAAGAGCAAGTAATTGCTCAAGCTCAGTACCTTGACCTCGTTTACACGCAGTCAGGTACTTTACACGAAAAAATCCCAGACCTTCCAAAACAAGGTCTAATAGCTGCTGCTCCTTCAGGGTCTCATGCCGCTGACGGTATGATTGGTATAGTCAATACTAAAAGTAAGAATAAATCTTCAAAGAATTCTTCTCCAATTATAACTTTACCTGATTCCCCGAAAGGAGAATCTTCCCCCGAAGTTTCTGCCGATATTCATGTTGTGGAGACATCTATAGCTAAATCTAAATCTGGTAGTAAAAAGAAAGGGAAGAATAAAAACAAAAAGAATTCGAAAGAAAAAACTGATAAAAATGAATCCAATGATGAAAAACGTAAACCACGTTATCCTTGTTACATTTGTGACGAAGATCATTTTACTAAGGAATGCCCACATCGGGCCGAGGTTGCGAAATTCGTCAAAGGTTCACAACTTGCTGTCTTGAAGAATACCTTTCCAACTCAAGATAGTAAGATGGTTGGTTCTACCTCGACTGCTTCAGAAGAGCCTATTTTAATGATGTCTCATGTAAGGATTGCGACGCGATCGCAATATTATGGTACTAAGAATCCTGTTGATGGTAAAGAAGTAGAATCTTCTAATGCAAATACATCAACTACACCTCCTCATATTTCTGGTCTGCTACAGATCAAGAAACCAAATCCAGGATTAATAATCAAACCGCCTGCAAAATTTGTTCTTCGTAAATCAGCTTTCAATCCACATGCCAGAGCTTCTCAGAATTACAACATTGTTGAAGACTTAGCTATTTCCCCTTCAGCAATGTCGGCTTTGGAAGTGCTACAATCATGCCCAGCACAGCGTAAATTGCTTTTGTCTGCTATAGGAGTTGTCGATGTTCAGGATTCTAATCTTATAATCTTCGATTTAGAAAATAGTACACCTCGTCTACCTCATCAGATGGCTTTCCAGATACCAGTGTTAGTCAAAAATAGACCGATCTATCAGATTGTGATTGATGAGGGAGCTTCAATGTGTATTATGTCGATTCAGTGTTGTAAATCACTTGGTTCTCCTACACTTAACCAATCTCCGAAGATTCTTAAGGCTTCTGATGGTCGAGGTTTCCACCCTTTTGGTATTTTGCAGGATTTACCCATAGGGGTTGAAGGTAAAATTGTAAATCTAGATGTGGAAGTGGTTGATGCCCCTCTTGATTACAACCTTCTTCTGGGTCGTAGTTGGTCTTACGCTATGACTGCTGTTGTCTCTTCGGTCTTCCGACTCATAAAATTTCCATATCAAGGAAGGATCGTTACAATAGATTAGTTAACTTATTTTTCTTCCGACCCAACCTCTATAGAAACAATCCAACATGTTGGTAAAGCGGCTATCCCGTACAAGGATGTTGGAGTAGGTTTGATTAAAGATTCTGGTTTGCTAGGAAATTTTGCCATTCCTCCTCCTAACGTATCGCCTTCTGTTGCAACTATTCATATGATTTCGTCAGACTCTGTTATGTTTGATGATCCTTGGATCGTACCTTCCGAATCCGAGTTAGATTCAATTGATGGCATGATGCCTTTGAGTCCATTTGAACTTGCATATCAGGCTGTACAGTCATTTTCCGACCCCTCTTCAACCGAAATTGATCCAGTGAATGGGATCCACGAGGAATCACTTTCTATATCTAGTTTAGCTACAACGATATTTCCTGAACTTGTTCATATTGATGAGCAGATTCATGAGTTCTTGTCTGTTGACGATTTACCATGGGAAGATCTACATCACCGATCTTCATTTTTACCTGAACTAGATCATTTTGAAGATGATTTCACTTCAATCTTTACTGCTGAATATGTCAAGGAATCGCAGAATCCATTGAAAAATCCTGATTCTGAGTTAAATTTAGAAAATATTTCTCGGACGATTCCAATTGACATTTCAGTAAAACCTGGAATAATTGAAAACATTCATATAGGTGCTTGCTGTACTGAATATGAAATTCAAACTTATAAAGCCCTATTTCAAGAATTCCGTGATGTGTTTGCCTGGTCCTATGAAGAAATGCCAGGAATTGATCCGTCAATTGTCGTACATGAAATCAAGACTTACTCAGATGCCAAACCTGTCCGTCAACGTCTACGTCAAATGCATCCTAGAAAAGTTGTTGCTATCAAAGCATAGGTTGAAAAATTACTTCATGCAGGTTTCATTTATCCGATTCCTTTAACAAATTGGGTATCTAATATTGTTCCTGTGACTAAAAAACAAGGGACGATACGAGTATGTATCGATTATAGGGATATTAATCGAGCTTGTCCTAAAGAAAATTATCAAACTCCCTATATCGATCAAATAATCGATGATTTTTCCGGTAGTGAAATGTTTTCCTTTATGGATGGATTTTCAGGGTATAATCAAATAAACATACTCCCTGCTGATCAGCCAAAAACAGCTTTTATTTGTCCGTAGGGGACATTTTCTTACTGCAAACTACCCTTTGGATTGAAGAACGCTGGAGCAACTTTTCAAAGGGCAATGTCTTATGCGTTTCATGACATTAAGCACATTGTGCAACCGTATCTTGATGATTTACCTGCTCATTCATCATGCAGGGCTGACCATCTCACACATTTACGTGCTATCTTTATGAGATGTCGGCATTATCGAATTCGGCTGAATCCACACAAATGTGTTTTTTGTGTTGAGTCGGGTCATTTACTGGGATTTGTTGTCTCAAAAGCAGGTATTCGCGTCGATCTGTCGAAGGTCGAAGCTATTGTCAAATTACCTCCTCCTTCGACTTTACGCCAACTCCAAAGTTTGCAGGGGAAAGCAAACTTTTTACGTCGATTTATTCCTAACTATGCCGAGCTTACGAAAGGTTTTACCCGGTTACTGAAACAGAACATTCCTTTCTTCTGGGATGAGATCGCTGATCGGTCTTTTGATGCACTTAAACACACGTTAACCCATGCACCGTTATTGCATCCTCCCAACTACAACCAGGATTACATTTTGTACCTCACTGCTTCTCATTCCACTATTGGGATGGTTTTAGTTCAGGAAGACGAATCTAACGCTGAACATGTGATTTATTATCTTAGTCGGAATCTGCATCTGACCGAAATCAAATACACACATGTGGAGAAATTGGCCTTGGCAACTGTTCAAGCTGTCCAACGATTTAGACATTACATATTGTTACGCAAAACTACGGTAATTTCTGATTGCAACCCTATGATGTACATTTTGACCAAACAATTGCTAGGGGGCAAGTATTCCAAATGGATAGTCATCCTGCAGGAATTCAACTTGGAATTTGAAAAATCCAAGGCGAAGAAATCCTTGGTCTTTGCGGAACTAATGTGTGATTTCCCCTCTACTGATACTGAAACTGTGGCAGAGCAGCCCATTGCGGACGAATCTCTGTTTCTTATCAGTACTCTTGATCCATGGTATGGAGATATTATCGTTTATCTCCAAACCCAATATTTTCGGCCTGAAATCTCGCGATCTCAGCGACGGAAGATACGTTTCCAATCCCAACAGTATAATATTATTGGTGATACACTTTATCGTCGTGGAGCGGATTCTGTTTTCCGACGCTGTCTTATTCATGAAGAAGCTGAAAAGGTTTTAAATGAATGCCATTCTGGGGCATGTGGCGGTCATATGTCTGGGTATGCCACAGCCCAAAAGATATTGCGCGCTGGTTATTTCTGGTCGTCGTTATTCAAATATTGTATTTATGCAGTCCGGAAATGCCACAATTGTCAACTTTTTGATCGTAAGATGCGCGCGCCACCCGCTCCTCTTCATCCCATAATTGCTGTTGGTCCTTTCGCAAAATGGGGTATCGATTTTATTACATGTAACCCTCACTCGGCCGGGGGGCATGCATATATTATCTTAGCAGTAGATTATTTTACTAAGTGGGCCGAGGCGATGCCTACATTTTCGGCTGATGGCAAGACTGCTGCAAATTTCGTATAATCACATAATTTCTAGGTTCGATGTTCCTCAAGCCATTATTACTGATCATGGAAGCCATTTTCGGAATGTCATGATGACTGAACTGACAGAACAGCTTGGCCTGCGCCACAATAGTTTCACTCCATATTATCCGCAAGCCAATGGTCTGGTCGAAGCCATAAATAAAGTTTTAGTCACCATGATTAGACGAATTATTGGTATTCACAAGACGAATTGGCATTCCATGTTATTTTCAGCACTTTGGGCATATCGAACCTTAGTCAAAACATCAACTGGTTTCACTCCCTTTCAACTCGTTTACAGTTTGGAAGCTGTGTTGCCGATTGAATGCGAAATTCCATATTTGAAATTAGCCATAGAGTTACTCCCAGCTACGTCTGAAGAGGAGAAACGTTTTTTGTATTTGGCTCAATTGAATGAAAATCGGAGAAACGCTGCAATAGCAAATGAGGCTCATGTCAAAAGAGTAAAAGCTCAGTATGATAGAAGTGTTACCCCTCGAAATTTTTCAGAAGGAGACCTAGTCTTAGTTTATGATCAAGCCAACGATAAGCTAGGAGCTGGGAAATTCGTGCCCATGTGGCATGGTCCTTTCATTGTTAAGCGAAAGATGGCAAAAGGGGCCTATGAGCTGATAGATTTTGATGCTACCCCTTTAGATGAACCCAGAAATGGGTTATATCTGAAGCGATATTATGCTTAAACCTGGTGTGGAGATATTTTATTGTTTAGGTTAGATTTCTTTACTGCTGGTGTGTCTTAGACTAGAAAGGTGTGCCTAGTTTAGAAGTGTGTTTTTATCACTATTCCTGATTATCTGAGTTTTACTCTTGATATTGCAGATGTCGACGTCTATTCAAACCTACATTGGTTTTGCTGATGGTGCTTGTCGTAGTACACGAAACATTTCTTCCGCAGCTTGGGTTATCTATTCACCCTCTGACGAGTTAGTTTCCATGCATGGGGTAAGCCTTGGTCAAACAACGAATAACATTGCCGAGTATAGTGCAGTGATTGAGTTATTATCTGAGTCCATATCATTTTGGATTCGGAGTTTGATTATGAGGTTGGATTCTAAACTTGTTGTATTACAGCTTAACAGGGTTTATGCCATTAGAAATCCAGTGTTGTTACGGTTATTTTTAAGAGTTCGTCTCTTGGAACGTGAATTTGACTACATTGAATATCAACATATTCCAAGACATTTAAATACATTAGCAGACGCAGTTGCTTCTAGTATGATAAATCAACATTTGCAGTGATCGAAATAGTAAAACAAATAACATTCATAACATGTATACAGATAGCCGGTAAATAGTGATATATCATAGGATAGAAGTGTTTTCAAAAAATATACATTGTCTTCGATCATAGGTTGGAAACACCTTATGATCGGCAAATGATAACACAAAAAGTCAAAAATATGAGTCTACAACACGATCATCCCATCACTGATGGTGATCACGATAAGAAACCACTGCCTGAGCCACCCTGCACAGGAACCTCCTAAAAGGTCCTGGAACACCAATCACGTATCTCTGCAATCTGAGTGGAATGCCATCTATGTCTGTCTCCGGAATATCTAGAGTCAAACGCTCTAGATGATGCTCTAAATCAGTCAGGATTTCTGTTGATTGGCCTGGTGGAGCTGGTGCGGCTGCAACTGGTTGTCTTCTTTCATAAGGTTGGATATGGGCTAGTCGCCGTGGGCCCACATCTATATTCAAAAAAAAATTGGTTATTAATTTTCAAGACGATTTAAAAAAAAAAAAAAATTAGAACTTAGAAACTATTGAAGAAAGATTTTTTACCTGAGTCATCCCACTGTTCCCCTGCTGGGAGAGTCATCTCTCGGTCACTACGGAAATCTATCCTGACATATGGAAATTCCTCTATGACAAAAAGTTGGCGATCCAGCCAACGAAAATATGAAGAAGAAAATTGAACAATCTCAGCGCCCTCAATACCGTGACGAGCCATCGGTGCGGACCAACGAACCATCCTAGGTTCTCTAAGTCGACTGACATCAACAGGGATACTCTGTGGAGCTATCATAGGAATCCTCTCTAGAGCAAAGGAGATGATGATGGATCCATATCCAAAATTATTCAGTTCCCATTTTTCGCTCTAGTTAGTTGGCCTTTTATATTATCCAACACAGCGTCACATCAGTTGAAAATGGTGCCGCGAAAATAGTCCACAACATTGCGCATCTGAGAACCGGTAGCTACATGCAACGTCGTGCTCCTGCACAGTCTGGTAATTGTAAATGCAATAAATTTTAGCTCAGGAGGGATGATATTTTTTATATCAATCCATTTGTCCCTGGGGTCTGCTTCATTATTACAGAATTCTTGTCGAAGACTAGCGACAGTCTGGCCACCTAGCCTAGTCCCAAACAAGGAGAGTTGTTCACCCCTCTTGGACAAAACAGTCAGAAAATAAATGTCCTCTAGCTCGATTTCGAGTCGGTGGCCGCCAATAATGAAACACTGGTCCTGCACGTTCCACCTGTTTACCAGCCATGTCAGGAGCTCTACCTATGCTCTCATGCCTTGGATGGCCCAGAATTTATATAAACCGCACGCTCTTAGTGCTTGCATTGTGGGCATATGGAGAATTTCGATGTCATCCACATCCTCATGTTCACGTTCTCTCCAAATCAACATCTTGTTAATCCTACAATACATAAAAAGATAGATTAGAACAATCTAATTTGAAAACTTTTGGGCGGCAAAAGAGAAATTTGAGTTTTAAATTTAAACGCGCGGGGACTGCACTTTACCTTTGTAAAAAATGCGTAGGAATGCATGCACTCTGTAAGGAAATTGTGGACCCACGACTTTTTTCCTTGTGGAAAAAATTCAGGGTCCGCAGGTACCATGTGTGTCACCTGCGGACCCCCGCGGGCGATTTTCGAACCATATTTTTCCCTTAAAAATAAAATTTAAAGCCTAAAAATGAATTGTAAACGGATGAAATGCAAGATTAAGAGGTCGTGGATTACCTGGGACTGACGGTTCTCGATTTCAACAGATGGATTTTCCAGAATCTTCACAGGAACGTTTTTACCCAAAAGCTTCTACTTTTCACTCTGAACTTGAACGGTAAAAATGAAGTTGAAAAAGTCCTTTTTATAAGTTTTTTCGAATAGATGAATTTTTAATTTATTTATTTTTTACTTTAAAAAGGGTATTTTTGAAGCATTTTTACTCATCTTAAACAGGTATGTGTAATGTTTCAAGTTTTTGTGCAGAAATTGGATTTTTCAGGAGAATTGATCATTTTTCAACAAAGAGCATACTTTTATCACTTTTTCGGACTCTTTCAAAAATTCACAAAAAAGCGAAACATTGGAGTTCTCTTTTAAGCCCTTTTCAGACTCTCTAAACATGAAAATATTGCCGAGTACTTGATTGTTCGAACTCGTTAAAGTAAATGAATAATCGTCCCTTCAGTATAAGTTTACCCCTTTTATGGACTGAAATGGACTATTTACGAAAAAGGTATACGTTGACT
This sequence comes from Pinus albicaulis, assembly GCA_034641835.2. NCBI lineage: Eukaryota > Viridiplantae > Streptophyta > Pinopsida > Pinales > Pinaceae > Pinus > Pinus albicaulis. Next base: position 1,003,747,439 of record CM076572.1, read on the forward strand.
AATTATGGTCAATAGAGTTCTCTCTCGCATTATTTTATCCTTTTTCGGGCTCGAGAGACTAAATTTACGAAAAAGTACACCCATGGATTTTTCTTAAGTTTTTTCTTCTGACTCCCTAAAATTGAAAAACACCGAGTTTCTCCTATATTGGACTCGTTAAAATTTAACAGTAAAGGACCTGTTCAATTTTTAAACAGGAATGAACCACTCCTTCTTAGGGTTCGAATCTTAAACTAAGTTGGACTCATCCGAAGGATGAGCTTATAAACAAGCAAATTTTATCCTCCTCAAGCTTGTCAAAAATAAAGAGGTACTTGCCAGAAATGGTGGGGGAAAAGAGAGGAAAATGGGCGTGTTCGTTGTATTTTGATTCTTCGGAAATTCAGTCAACCACTCTTGAACATGACACTTTCATTCACCTGGGTTGGAAAATCCTTTGCCTAACAGTTATTCAAACCTCATTGAAAGTTTTCATCCGGTTTCTGGGTATTAGCTTTGGGTCAATTGTCGCCAAGCCATCTGCAGTGTCGTTATGTGTTCAAGAGGACAGTTCAAATAAACCATTCATCTGTAAAATATCTGTCATCCATTTTGACCATCCCTGAGTCAGTCCTTACTAATATATTTTCAAAACTTGATCTATGATTTCGTGTTGTGGGCTTGCCTACGACGGATCGCTTTCTATCAACGACAACTCATTATCTAAGAAGTTGATCTAGAAATCGTCAGTACCTTGAAATCTGCATGCCTTAATGGCAGGTTTCTCGCTTTCGACGACGAGTTACATCATCGACCTTCGATCGAATGATTCCGTGAGATGTTCGACTTCAGCTCATTCATTCACATTTCATGGATTGTACTGGGTACTTTGAGAACCATTGACATTACTGGTGGTTACTCTCACACTTGTTAACAATTTACATCATTGACTGGTAATCAAGTGGTTTCTACCATGTTCGACTTCGACACATTTATTCACATGGATAGAATCGTACTAGTTTGAGATGCGGAAATCAAGACCCTGGATCTAGTTTCTACCATCCAGGCTGCGAGGAATTTTGTTATCATTTATACAGTGGACTATTTATAAACAGATGGCTGCGTCCATACTGTGTTCACACATGTCTATACTTTCATGTACTCAAAATCATTCCTGTATCAGAACAGTTGAATGTGTTTTTAGTTAGTTTAATCTGAGTATGGGAATGCCTACCTCAGTGATGATATGTATACATATATATTTTTTGCATTGATTTTTTTTATAGGTGCTGACTGGGGTATCCACAGGATGATCCTTGAAATGATAAAGTACTGCACTCTTCATATATGACAGACTTCAGTTTCATCTATTCCAGACTTTGCACTTTAGGGGGCAATCTGTTACACTAAAAATTGTCATCCTGACATTTTGCCATAAATATGAGCTCATTATTACTCATAATTCCCCCTTTTGCAAGTCTAACATATCAGTTCCTCATGTCAAGCCTTGAAAATCAGAAAAAATTCCTAAAAGTCTCCTAAACTTTGGTGTCGCAGTTTCTGGCTATCTTGCCTACGGTCCCGCACCCAATGTTCATCTTTCCTGTGTTCCTGAACGCACTTTATCTTTGTTATAGGTGCGGACCCCTGTAAGATAAAAAAGGCGCAAGTAAATCCCAAAAAGCTCAATTAAAGTAAATTCTGGAAGCTTCTAGAATGGATCTTGCGGTGGTAGAACCGCTCTTGTGAGGTGCATGAATCCCTTACCTTATGGAGCTAACCCCTTGATGTGAGGAGATTATCCCTTTGAAGGAGGATTCTATCCCTTCATACTTGGAATAGAAAACCTCCTCTTTTCCACTATAAAAAGAGGCATTGGGTAGCCTCAAGGGGAGTTCAAGCTTAAGAATATTTGAGGTTAAGTGTTGTTGAGATTTAGACTCAGTTAACTAAGACTTTTGTGAGGAGAGATTACATACCTCTATTTTTCTTGGTTGGAGGAGTGCAGAGCTTATCAAAGTAAAGGAGACTCCTGCTTCGGACCCCGGAAAGTCCTGTGCAACATCAAGGCTTAGGTTGTAAGGATTTTCTTCTTTTGAAATTAATACAAATATACTCATTTTTCTCAATACAAGCCTAACTTTTATTGTTTATTTCCATAGACTTTCGAGTTCAATGATAAGCATGGTTTATGATGATTTCTATACAGTGCATATGGGGATTGTTTTGTTTTGTGATCGCATGTTTACAAGTGAAAACTCCTTCAAGCGTGTGAGGGATAACAACAACTTCAAACAAGCACTGGACAAACGGTAAGTCTTTTACACCTATATAGGGTTTTTCATAGATCATATATGCGGGAAGCTTCTCTTAAGAAGTCAATCACGAGATCATGTCCGAACCTTTGAGACAATCAATTATGT
>CM076572.1:1004375570-1004472874 GCA_034641835.2 Pinus albicaulis
TTTTCGTCTTCTATCAGAATAACATTCTGATTTTCCATCACTGCAGCAGTTCATCTATATCCAAGGCAACCTCAAAAGATGGATTGTCTTTTGCAGTACCTGCCAACATAGCCAAATTGTCGGTTTCAAAATCATAAGACCCAATGGTCTTACTTGATGATTCAGTCACCATTTCTTTCCTGAGAAATCCTAAGTCTCTTACAAGACCCAGAAAGTCCTCACTATCTCCATTCCCTTGTATCTTCATATTCTGCAATCCCCAATTTTGAAATTGAGGTTCTCCCTATAGAGGAAATGTATGCTGCACTATGCTGATGTCAGAAGTTTTCAGGTCCTGATATGACCATGCAAACACCTCTTTATAAGACTGAAATAATTTCAGGTACAGCTCCTCATATTCTTCTGGGACCTTCTTGGATAATTTCACAATTTTGCAAACATGAAAAATAAACCTATTCTACTTCCACCCTTATTACTTCATTAGACCAGATTAAATTGTTGGTCTCACATTTTCTCTACCTAAACTACATCTGCTCAGGTTAAACTGTCTAGCATATTTATTTTCTACATTCTAAAACAGAAATTGAAAAACAACCAAGCCAAGATTAGACTGTCTAGCTCGCTAAACTTTCCAGAAATTAAAACAACTAACTACATGATCACAGACTGAGATTTATTGATCTTTTCCTACCTACTCTACTCTAACCTAGAAATATTTGATGCTCTAGGTGATACAATAATGCCAGTGCAGCCAGTCAAGCAGTAACAAAAAAGGATATGAGCACTGACTGCTTGTCAGAGATAACCATAGGGTGCTCTGCATGTGGTTCTTCAAAACTGTAGTCACCATCAGTGGTGGCCTCTCCTGATGAATCTGGCCCTGGAAAAGGATCAATGCTGGAGAATTTGAGTAAATCAGGGCCTCCATATATTCTGCCACAGGATCAATGAACACATGATGTACCAGCTCTTCTTTTAGGCCTTCCGTATTTGGGAGGTTGTCTTCATCCTGGGCAGCTTTGATTTCTTCATTTTCCACTGCATCTTCAATATGAATCTTGAAAGCCTGATCACCTTCTTCTTGTTCCATAATAGCAGCTTTGAAAAATTTTCTTTCTACTTGCAACATGCTGCTCAAAAAGACCCTTGATCCTTCTTCAAATGTTTGCAGGAAGTGTGCATAAGGATCATGATATGATACTTGGTGATGAATATGTAGCAGGCAGGCTTCAACCAGGATTTCTTCTTCTTCCACTAGATCAAGAACAAGACTCTCTTGAGAAAGAGAATCTCCCTCCTCTTCTTTTTCTGAACTGGAGGACTCATCATGTATGGCAATTGAGTCCTCTTGGAGCTCTGATATATTATGCTCTAGTGAGCTGAGCTCTGTGAATAGATCTATGTATTCTTGAGCAGTGGTTTGTTCCATTACTTCCTCTTTTGTAAGAGAAGGCTCATTGTTTTCAAACTGCTCAAGGATTTCTTCTTTTCTTTCCTCCTCATCCTCTAAAAAGGAAGGCTGCTGGTTTCCAGTCTCACTAAAGATCTGTGGTAAAGCAGAGTGAAGATTCAAAGAATCTTCATCTGCTATTATACTATCATAACTCTCGCCATCAGTGTCATAGATTGGTTGGCTCGACCAAGTCAACCATTCAGGACTGTCAGCAGGTCTTTCTTCATCCTGATCCATAGAGGAGTATTCTAGATCTGTATCATCAAACTCATAAGACGAGTGAGCAAGGGAATTTGTTCTATAAAAGATTTCTGAGGAGGACTGCTGATTTAATATCTGATCAACCTCTTCTTCTGTTAAAGGAGATGATTGTTTTGTGTTCCTTTGTGCAGAAGAGCAACAACTCTCCTTTTCTTGTACTAGCTGATTTGGAGGCAGGATGTCTTCTTGAACCTCTTCCAGAATATCCTCAGTTGTGCTTGCAGGGGAATCTTGGGGATCTTCTGATGTTTCTTGATCTCTCTCTGATTCAGGCCAGTCCTCATGAACCTAATGATACTTGGTTAGACTGCAAGGCCCATCAGTGCTTTCTTCCTCCACATCAGATTTTACATCTTCTATGTGGTCTCTTGTTTCCTCCAAGCAACATTCCCTATTTACCTTTACCATTAGGTCATGATATTCTTTGACCAACATAATACAAGACATAGGTACGAACTCAGGCAATTACTGATCGCTTTCCTCTTCATCCTCCATAGGTTTCAAAACATCATACATGTCTTGCTCATTATCTAGGTCTTGAGTTTGTCCTTGTTCTGGAAGAGGCATGGGCTGTTCCAAATAATCATCATTTGTATTCATATTAGCCATATACCTCTTTAGCACTTTATTAAACATTCTCTTTAATTCATATATCTGATCATTCAAAGCATCTAGCTTTGTATCCATATCCATGTTTGGATCCATGTTTCTGCAAAGATGATCACTGCATCTTCTAAACCAGTTCAGAGTCTTCTACTAGTGGAGTCATTTGGTCTCCAGCACGGCTGATGCTGTACTGTGACATGGTCTCCCAGTGGAGTCTTTTTAATCATTTAGGAACTGTGGAGTCGCCAAGGTGAGGGATCTAAAAATCTCAACTCTCCATACTCACCTACTTGAAGAGTGAATTAGATTTTTTTGAGGCCCAGGGATTTAAATTTTCTCAACTTCGTTCCCCGACAACGGCGCCAGAAAGATGTTTTCGCTCCTAGAGACAGCCTAGAGTTGTGATAGACCAATGCCTAGGACATCTTAGCATAGTAAGGAGCGTATAATATAATGTATGAAGTTGTCAGCTTCAGCTCACATGCTATCTCCTGTAAACAGGGAAATATGATTTAAATGGTACCAGGGCCTTCAGAAACTGACACAGAGGAAGGACTACTATAGATTCAATGTGCAAAAATCCAATATAAAAGCAACAGACAATTCAGAGACAGCTTACTACAAAGCGGGCCGATTAAGAAATACTCCACAGACATAAATTATCAGAAGGTGTATGTAGCGAAAGAAATATTGAGAAGATATTAGTTAACATTGAGTTGATACCCAGATATACAATACCACCATGCATGGGCTTACCAATCTAAGAATCCATACATGATAATAGCATTTTATAAGCACCCTCCCAAAGCAACTAATATATCAGAAGTGTGGTTAGTTGAATAATGGAACAGAATATCATGCATGAGCCATATTTAAAGCGCTTGACTGATCCGAGCATGGGCATCAACTAGGATGAATCCATACCAAAAATCAGTGAGCCATTCGCATTCCAAAACATGAAACAAGAAAGATGGATGACATGAAATGTTCTATTAATATAACACAATAAAGAGAGTTACAGACTGTGAAATACCAAAGACCAGAATCCTCTTTAACAAATGGAACTCCTCCTCACTGAGACCCTATGGGCTCTGAGCCTTCATACAAGAATTTTACAAACTGTATACAAAAATCCTTTCATTGCATAATTTTCTGATAAAATCTGGAACCCTTACAATGCGTTTTTTAACGGTTTTTATAGGAGAAACCAAAACCTAGTAAAGAGGTAGGTGATGAACATTTAATTTGCATAATTAAGGCAAAATGGCGGAAACATTCGTTTCCATACTGTTGAATGACTGTGCTATGCTGTTTGTACTCTATGGCCTGCTCTCTGAAATAAATGTTCTGGGTGAAAATCTCTTCAGGAACACAGAAAATAATAGAACCCCATAAACATTTTGTCCTTTCCTGAAAGAAAATATACTAAAATAAAACCTGGAGGGCATTGTTTTCTGTTGCATTGTACCCTATGTGTGATCTTGGATATCTTTGATCTGGTACCTTTGTTGTTTAAGCATTGAATCTGAACTCAAAATCTTCAACTGCAACTATTGAATTCTTTAATCTCCCACCTGATACTCGTCGTCGCAACATTAATGTCTCCAACTGCAAAAATTTGTGCTTTGAATGATTCCAGAGGGTTTAATAGATTTTACCCTTGCTCTTTTAGTGGATGTCGTGTCGTAGCAACTACCCAGGGCTTTCTTCATAAATTTTGCCTTTGAACAATGGTCCTTTCTTGCGCCCTCGACTTCTATAAAGGAGGTTGTGAATAATGGAATTTTTTCGTCGCCGCAAACCTGCAACATACACAAACTTGTTAAGAAAACAAATGCACGGGAGGGTGAATGCAGTGGAGATGACCGTGTAACATAGCGACGTGATGAAATGGCGGAAATATGCAGGGTGGCGACAAAAGATACAGTGGAACGATGGTGAATAGCCGGACAGAGAATTTCAACCAAAAACATTAAACTTTAGCTTATGGACAGGACATATAAGGGGCGGAGGTAGAAATGCGATGCACACGTGGTAAGGGTGACGTGGAGGAAGACTTGGTCAATAGTGGTCATGCAAATGATCTGGACCATACAATCTCAAAACGAGATCAATGGTTGAAACTGCGTCGGAGGGCGATGGACTGCGGGCCCGGTTTACTATGCAATTGGACTAAAACTCGTGCAAATTCGAAAAGTGGCCGCCGTTGGATGAAGACCCCAAGATCGAGCAGCTGACAACAATATCGCTGTGTGACTTTTACCGATCAATAACGTGTGATGAACGGCGGTTTTGGAGTCGAACGCTGGGACGCGTGGCGAGCGCTGAGTGGAATCGCTGGCCGAAAAAGAATTACCACCTACCGCCGAAAGGCGGTGCAATGGATACCATCCGGTTTTTACAATGGGAGCGGGTGTGGGGACCACTGGGACAGATAGACCGCGAACCGTTGATTTAATAGGATGATTGGATGGTTGAGATACGATCAGATGGGCAAATGGGGTGGGGGCCACGTGTGCGATGGAGTTGCAAAGGCCGTCGGATCTGCGTAGATCGACGGTTAATACTGCTTCCGACCTGCGTTTGTAATAAGAGCCTTTCCCAGCTAGCGCTTGGTCTAGCGCCCAGGTTACATGGAGAAACGGATAGAGGAGGGTCAAGACTGAAAGGGGCTGGGCCCGATATATTTTCAAATGATTGACTTTCAGCCTTTTAAAATGTATTTCAGGGTTGGAAAAAGGCAACGATAGGCACAAAAATGGATCCTTAAGGCAAAGGGAGGGAATCCGGGGTGTTTAAGCAGGAATGCTGATCAGAAAATTTAATAGGAGGCCAACATGATCAACAATATCATTGAAGTCCCTGATTTTTTTTTTTAATGTTATGTCATGCTAAATAAGTTGTTGAAGGTGATATTCAAATGGTGAAAGTCATATATTTTTTAAAAGGTCTGGTAGGTTTATATGATAATTCTCTAAGTGATTCAACAATGAAAATTTATGATTAATCTGGCTACTGTGGAAAGTAGAGAATTCTGCATTTTCTTAATTTTCGTATATTTTATTTGTTACAGTAGATGTGTAACACTGTAATATAGAATTATATAGGCTGTTGATGCGAATGATATCTAGGTAACCGCTTAGCGCATATGTTGTATGATGTTGGTATTTTAAACGATAAAGAAAATATTGTTGTTTTTGTTGGCATAATTGTGGTAGGCTATGAACGTTTTCTTGTAACAACAACAACAAGTTGAAACCAATCTTGGTCGAACCCCAACATCTAATCTGGAGGAGAAAATATCATCCGGTGGAGCAGATACTGGCATTGTAACTACGAGAGCCCTTGCAAAAACAATAGATCCAATTTTTGATAGGGTAAGCACATAATTTTATCTACCCCATGTATGTAGGATTTCTATTTCTCTAATTCATAACTTTTCTTGAAACTTTCAATCTTATTTATGTATTGTTGGGCCATTTTGCAGGTCTTGGTTGCTTTGTCTATTGACGACTTCTAAATTGTTTTCAAAACCCTTTTCTTTTTTCCCATTACCACTTGTATTGCTACTTTACTAGGCTATTCTTTTTATGAGCATAAATTTAAAATGATATTTCATATATATATCGGTTTTTGGCACTCATTCTTTCTGTTGTGGGGAACAACCTTCAAAGTTGAAAAACCAAATGGTTTTTCGTGTCGAAAAATATATTTAAATTCAAAATGGAGATGAGATCCAAAATTATATATATTAAAAGTTCAAATTCAATTAGACTTTTGTAATTTTTTCAATTTGGTTTATATTATCCATAAAATTTTGTAAAATGAGTGATTTTAAGTTTATATTAAATAGAAAATCTAAAATATGATAAAAGATAAAAAAAAAATTAATTTAAACAATTAAAACATAATAATATGAAAAATATAACTTATTCAATATTAATAAATATAAATAATATCAAAATTTGTTAAGGACATTGAATAAATATAAATTATTTCAAAAAAAAATGTAATCACAATTGAATAAAAAACCTTATTTCTTATTATTCACATTCAACACCATGATTCGTAAACCCACTGCAAGACTTTCTTTACAAATTTAAATCACATAAATCAAGTTCAAAATTGAAGAAATATGAACTGGATTATGTCTAATATTGACCAATGTGGCACAAACAATGCAAACATTTGGCAGAGATAACCGTTCAATCTGTAAAACCATTTTTAAAAAATAGTGAATTTATATATGGGTATTTTTAAAAAAAACTACGATGAATAGGTAATTAATTTTCATTTAAAAAAAAAATTATATGACCATTTTGTAATTGGATGATAACTTGACCTTTGCACAGGTTTGGATGTTTAAGAATGTTAATTTTTTATTTATTTATTTATTTATGTGTGGTGACTTTGTAATTGGATGATGACTTGACCTTGGTAAGGTTTGGATCGGTAATTTTAGGAATTTTAATTTTTTTTGGTTTGTGTGTGTCTTGAAATTGGAAGGGAATTTATAAATTAAATAGTATGATGAATTTAATTGTGATTTTTATTATTATTTTTTTATAATTTTTTTTTGTGAACACTCACTTAAATTTGCATATTTTTATTTTTATAAATATGTTTATCTAATTGAATATAAAGAATCTGCAAAGTGATTTTTGAATTGAAAAATATTGACATTTTCAAACCAATTAATTACTCATGTCTATTTTGGAATAGGGCTTTCAAAATTTTAATTTAATTATTAATAAGTATTAGGTAGATAGTAGAGACTTCACCTTCAACATGGAATGTGAAGGTAATCATGTTATCTGTGAACAACTCCTACCTTCACCTTCAAGGAAAATGCAACATTGTAGACATGAAGACAAAGGAAAGATTTCATATTTCCCATGGAATGTGAAGTCAACATCTTATCTTTATCAACTCTTTAACCTTTATGTCCAGAGTCATTCCTATTGTCCGAAATTCCGAATAATCCAACATATGAAAATATTATTTCTTGTGTCCAAATTTGTCTTATTAAGCATGCAAAGACAATATAAAATGAGTGTATGTCTGGGATTTTTCGGATTCCATATTTTCCCTTTTCTTCCTTGAGTGAAATGAATGAATAAAGTCAAAATTTGATCAAAGTAACTGACTTTATGTACTTCTCATCCAAGGTTCTTTGAGGGTTTCTATGATCACTTCTTATTTTCAAAGCTACTTTCTAAGGTTTCAATTTCTAAATTTTGACATACATTAAATTTTTTAACAACTAACCCAAGTTTACTACTTGTTTCTTTCTCATGTTGCTAATAATCTCACACTATGTAGAGAAAAAATGTATGTTTATTACATAGCACATATTTAAAAACTACCATGTGTAACCTGTCACAATCTAGCCATAAACATAGGACCGATTTCCCCTTATGTTTTGAGTCCTTTAATTGTTTTGAACAAAAAAGTCGTCATTATTACTTGGGCATCCCAATTTTAAGAGACAAGGAGAAAAATAAATTCCATATTATTCAAAAGAGGTACATTAGGAACATTATCATAAAGTTGGGATGTAAAATTGCAAATCATGATCAAAAGTAGATAAGAAACGTTTGCTGGAAATATGCCTGTAGACATAAGAACACGCAAAATTATATGAGTACAACTCTATATCAGACTATTGTTGGAAGCCAAATATATGTTAGGGTTCCTAGAATACCTGGTATTGCACATGTTGTAATCATTGTGAGCCCATTTTCCAATTATCCTGGACCACAACATTTGGTAGCAGTCAAAAATATTTTCAAATATATTTAAACCATATCTAAGCACCAAATTACATTAAGTGGGAATTCAGAAGAATCTCCAAATCTCGTTATTGTGAGTTAGAGTGAACATGGGACATTTATAACAAGAGATCAACTTCAGGCTATTGTTTTATCCTTAGTGGAGGAACAATTTCATGGGGAAGCGAGAAAACAATCGACAATTTCTCTTTCCACTGTAGAAGCATAATACATAGCAACATGTCAAACTTCAAAGGAATTCAAATGGTGGAGAAGATTATTGTAGGACATTGGGATCATCAATCCAAACCAACAGTATTGTAGAGTGACACCACTCTAATTAAAAAAAAAACTAGTAGTGTTGGCTCTAAGTGGAAATATGTAGGAGTTTTAGTTCCACTCTAATTGAAAAAATGGTTTGGTGGTTCTTTTAAACAAAAATAAAGTACCATTGGTATTGGTTTATTATTGAAAAAACAATTTTCTATATTTGTGATATAATGCACCTTCATGAAGTCATTTGACAACACATTTTTGATGAAATATGTTTGCCATGAATGTAAGGCAACATGTTTGTTTTTTTCCTTGGTCAACAAAATTTGAAAAAAAAAGGTATAATTTGATCCCTATTTCATGTTGAGAAATCCTCTTTCTCCAATGCTTTTCAATTACTTTTGAAGTAATATTGAATGAAATATCAAATTGTTGTACTCCTAAGTATTACCTTTATCTATGGAGTTTTATAAGATTTGATCCATAATTTCTCTACGATGCTTTTCAACATTTTTTTTTAGATAACAATGAATGAAATCACCACCCACCCTTTGTCATCAAAAAATGTTTGATTTGTCTTAATCTCAGTAAAGTATCAATCTCTACTTCTCATCAACAAATGTTGGATTTATCTTAGTTTTCTGTGCATTATCTTTTAATTTGTCCATAAAGGTCATATTTGATATCATTTTTGAGAATTTAGGTTCCTTTGGACATTTCTGAGCATCATTTTTTTTGTTTCCATCCAAGTTTGTGATACTGAGTTGCTCTGACTTTACATTCTATTAGAAAAATTTCCTGAATCATTTTTATATATTTTCAAAGTTGATAAGTGACAAGATTGGAAATATTATCTTATGAAATTGGCTCTCTCATATGCCAAAAGAATGATGAAGGCTACACAGGAATAAAAAAAACACATAAATCAACAAAAACTCAAAATGTGAGAGGCAAATTTGTTTTTATGTTGGAGCCTATCCAATTACGAGATCTGAAAACCTTCTATTATGAAATTTGTAAGCCTTCCTTTGGAAAAAAATATAAGTTGTGAACTTCCACAAACCTGGCCTCAAGTTTTAACTTTTTGCAACATTGCATACTTCAAATACAACATTGAAAATATCCAGACTCCCTTATTATGAAATTTTTTAGGGAGAAAATCTTCCCTCTAACTCATTAAAGAGTGGCTCATACAAAAATAACCACTCAAAATTTAACATCTGGAGAAAATACAGAAATCACATTTACCATACCAATACTTGCAAAACAAATTAAAAATCCCAAAATAAAACAAGTGAGAAGGGGAAAGGAATAGAGGTAATTTAAAAAGAGAATCTAACTAGATGCACTGAATATGATGAGGAAACGTTATACAAAAAAAAACAAATAAGAATTCTTATTTATATTTCTTCTTTGTATGTGAATAAGAAAGAGGATGAAATTAGATATTTTTTCTTTCCTGCACCTTAAAGGAAAGTGCAACCTTGTAAAGATGAAGGAAAAAGAAATATCCTACCATTACCATTGAATGTGAAGGTAGTCATTTTATCTTTTAACAATTCCTTATCCTTAAAGGTAAATGCAGCGTTGTAGACATGAAGATGAAGGAAACATCCTACCTTCACCATGGAATGTGAAGGTAGTCATGTTATCTTTGAGAAAATCTTACCTTCACCTTCAAGGAAAATGAAACATTGTAAACATGAAGAAAAAGGAAAGATTACACCTTTACCATTGAATGTGAAGTCATCATCTTATATTTATCAACTCTTCAACAATATTTTTCCTTTATGTCGAGAGTCATTCCTCTTGTCCAAAATTTTGAATAATCAATCATATGAAAATATTATTTCCTGTGTCCAAAATTTATCTTATTAAGCATGCAAATACAATCTAAAATGATTGTATGAATGGGTTTTTTCAGATTCCATATTTTCCCTTTTTTCGCCTGGAGTGATCAGTAAGTTCGAAACGAATGTATGAAGTCAAAATTTCTCTTTCCACTGCAAAAGCATAGTACATAGCAACATGTAAAACTTAAAAGGAATTCAAATGGTGGAGAAGATTACTGCAGGACATCAGAATCACTCAAGCCCAACCAACGGTATTGCAGAGTGACACTACTCTAATTGAAAAAAATGGCAGCGTTGGCTCTAAGTGGAAATATGTAGGAGTTTTAGTTCGACACTAACTGAAAAATAATTTGGTGGTTCTTTTAAATAAAATTAAAGTGACATTGGTATTGGTTTATTATTTAAAAACTAATGTTCTTGGTATTTGTGATATAATGCATCTTCATGAAGTCATTTGACAAAAAAATTGTGATGAAATATGCTTTCCCTAAATGTAAGGAAACATGTTTGTTTTTTTTCCTTGGTTAACAAATGAAACGAAAATTTCTAATTTCACAACCATTTCATGATGGGAAATCCTCTCTCTAATGGTTTTCAATTATTTTTGAAGTAATATTGGATGAAATATCATATTTTTGTACTCCTAAATAGTACCTTTATCTATGGAGTTTTATAAGATTGGATCCATCATTTTTATATGATCTTTTTCAACATTTTTTTAAGATAATAGTGAATGAAATCACCACCCACCCCTTCTCATCAACAAATGTTGGATTTATCTTATTTTTCTTCTTGTTATATTTTACCGGGTCCATAAAGGTCATCTTTGACATCATTTCTAATGTTTTAGGTTCCTCCATACATTGCTAAGCATCATTTTTTTTGTTTGCATCTAGGTTTGTGGTACTGAGTTGATATGAATTTAATTTTTATTAGCCAACTTTCCATATATATATATATATATGCAAAGGTGATAAGTGACAAGGTTGTTTTGTCCCACCGTATGTTTTGCAATGTTATCTTATTAAATTAGCTCTCTTGTATTCCAAAAGAATGATCAAGACTGCATAGGAATTAAAAAACACAAAAATCAAGAAAAAACCAAAATTTGAGAGGAAGCCATGTTTCTTCGTTGCATCCTATCTAATTATATGATATGCAAACCTTATATTATTTAATTTTTAAGCCTTCCTTTGCATAAACTTGTAAGTTTTGAACTTCCACAAACCTCGACTCAATTTTTAACTTTTTGCAACACTACACTCTTCAAATATAAAATTTCAAATATTCAGACTCCCTTATTATGAAATTTTATAGGGATAAAATCTTCCCTCCAACTCATTAAAGAGTGGCTCACAAAAAAAAAAAAATCCACTCAAAATTTAACATATGGATAAAATAAGGAAATCACATTTACTAGATCAATACTTGCAAAACAAATTATCAATCCCAATACAAAACATGTGAGAAGGAGAGAGGGATAGATGTAATTTTAAATGAGAATCTAACGAGATGCACTGAATATGATGAGGAAAAATTATACAAAAAAAACAAATCAGACTTATTATTTATCTTTATTCTTTGTATGTGAATAAGAAAAATGATGAAATCAGACATTTTATCTTTCCTTCACCTTAAAGGCAAGTGAAACCTTGTAAAAATGAAGGAAAAAGGAAAGATATTACCATTACCATTGAATATGAAGGTGGTCATTTTATATTTTAGTAACTCCTCCTCCTTAAAATAAAATGCAACGTTGTAGACATGAAGACGAAGGAAATATCATACCTTCACCATGGAATGTGAAGGTAGTCATGTTATCTTTGATCAACTCTTACCTTCACCTTCAAGGAAAATGCAACATTGTAGACACGAAGACAAAGGAAAGGTTCCACCCGTTCCATGGAATGTGAAGTCGTCATCTTATCTTTATCAACTCTTCAACAATATTTTTCCTTTATGTCCATATTCATTCCTCTTGTCCAAAATTATTAATAATCCAGCATGTGAAAATATTATTTCTTGTGGTTAAAATTTGTCTTATTAAGAATGCAAAGACAACTTAAAATGACTAGGATTTTTTGGATTCCATATTTTCCCTTTTTTTGCCTCGACTGATCAGTAAGTTTGAAACGAATAAATAAAGTCAAAATTTGATCAAAGTAACTGAATTTACTGACTTCTCATCCAAGGTTATTTGAGGGTTTCTATGATCACTTCTTATTTTCAAAGCTAATTTCTAAGGTTTCAATTTCTAATTTTGACTTATAATAAATATTTGAACAACTAACCCAAGTTTAATATTAATAATCTCACAAGTTGCTAATAATCTCACACTATGTATTGAACAAAAGTATGTTTCTTACAAAGCACATATTTTAAAACTACCATGGATAACCTGTCACAATCTTGGCCATAAACATATGACCAATTTCCCTCTATGTTTTGAGTTCTTTGCACTTTTTTTGAGCAAAAAAGTTATCATTATTTCTTGGGCATCCCAATTAAGAGACATGGAGAAAAAAAATTACATGTTAGTCCAAATAGGTACACTAGGAGCATTATCATATATTTGGGATGGAATTTTTCAAATCAATGATTGAAAGTAGATAAGAAACTTCTGCTGGAAATATGTCCATAGACACAAGAACTAAAAAAATTATATGAGTACAACTCCATATCATAATGTTTTTGGGAGCCAAATGTATGTCAGGGTTCCTAGAAGACCTGATATTGCACATGTTGTAAGCATTGTGATCCCATTTTTCTTCTATCCTAGACTACAACATTCGGAACCAGTTAAGAGGATTTTCAATTATATTTAAAGCACATCTAAGCACCAAATTACTAAGTGGGAATTCAGAATAATCTCCAAATCTTGTTATTGTGAGTTAGAGTGAACATGGAACATGGATAACAAGAGATCAACTTCATGCTACTATTTTATCCTTAGTGGAGGCACAATTTCACGGGGAAGCGAGAAAACAATCGACAATTTATCTTTCCACTACAGAAGAATAATACATAGAAACATGTCAAACTTCAAAGGAATTAAAATGGTGGAGAAGATTATTGCAGGACATTGGGCTCACTTAATCCCAACCAAAAATATTGTAGATTGTCAACACCAGATGTACAACCACGACAGACCATTCAAAGTATCATGTAAATGTTAAGTATATAGGGATACAGTACCACTTGATTTGTGACTAAATTGATAAGAAAAAAGTATAGATGGTGTACTATACAATGTTGTAGAAATGAAGAGGAAGGAAAGATCCTGCCTTCACCATGAAATGTGAAGGATGTCATGTTACCTTTGAGCAACTCTTACCTTCACCTTAAAGGAAAATGTAACTTTATAAACATGAAGAAAAAGGAAAGATTCCACCTTTTCCATGGAATGTGAAGTCGTCGTCTTATCTTTATCATGTCCTCAAAAATATTTTCCCCTTATCTACAACATCATTCCTCTTTTCCAAAATTCTGAATAATCCAACATATGAAAATAGTATTTCCCATGTCCAAAATGTGTGTTATTAAGAATGCAAAGACATTCTAAAATGACTATATGACTGGGATTTTTTGGATTCCATATTTTCTCTCTTCTTGCCTCGAGTGATCACTAAGTTGGAAACGAATCAATGAAGTCAAAATTAGATCAAAGTAATTGAATTTACTTACTTTTCATCCAAGGTTCTCTGACGGTTTCTATGATCACTTCTTCTTTTGACCATGTCAGTGATTTTTCTTTATCTTCTAGCTTTCAATGACATTTTGTTTACTAATTTATATCTTCAATGATTTATTATATGCAATTATGCTTCTCTAATTTATGCCTTACAACATTGCCTTTGCAACATTTGGTGCAATTGCTAGTTCAATGTCAACCATGTATACATTGTATAAAACAAGTGAAAAAAAAAAAAAATTACAGTTAAAACATTTTATTAATATGTTGCACAAAACGAGCATAGATTCATCTTAGCTCTATATTTACCAATATCCTATAGGAATCAATATCTAAAGTAAAAAAAATTCCTCAATTTTTTTAGTCAAAAAGAGGTTTGCATTTTAATATGGATCTATGGTTCTATGTAAATGAATTAGTGTCAGCCATAAATGAAATATTTTAGTGTCCATACTAAATAAAAAAAAATTATATGAGAAAAATAAACCAATTATTATTATTATTATTATTACTATTTTTATATTTTCCCTTTCCATTGTAAGGGATATGTAATCTATATATAATATTTAAAAAAATATTAATAAAAATAAAATGTTTAATGTAGGTTATAAATCAAATATTAATTAAAATACAAAGTTTAATGTGGATTATAAATCAAATATTTAATTGGCTAAGAGGCACTCTACACATTATGAGAAAAATATTGCAGTGTTCATAAATGAGTGTAGGCATTTAAATATTAGCTCAACTTTTAGGGTTCCATAGTTATGTTTTAGTTTTCCAGTGGCATTTTAGTATAGTTTGTATTTGCATGTTTTAATGTTCGTAAACAAAATGTATCCATAAATCAACGTAAACATTTAAAAATATTGGCTCAATTTTTAAGCTCCATTGTTATGTTTTAGTTTTCCATTGACATTTTAGAATACTATGTATTTACATTTTCTATGTTTGTAAATAAAACAAGTATAATATATTTTTAATATATCAAAATTTGGAATTTGTAATAATTAATTATTATTATTATTATTATTATTTCTTACTATGTAAGAATTTGAAATTTAGCATGGAATTTTTTGTCACATAATGTTACATGTAAAAATAATAAAATAATACTTATATTAACAAATTAAAAATTAGTCCCCGGATGCAGGTGTTAGTGTAGTTAATAAGGGTGACAGGACGCAAGGCAGTCGAACGGGAGGCCACATGCCATCCCTCACGGCTGCATTGAGACCACCTGCCCGCAGTTAATACTCCACCGCATGCTCTTAATGGCGTTTGAAATGGAGGCGATTCTCACTATCGCAGGGGATGTTCGAGGCAGCCTCGACTGCCGCAACAACATCTCGCATAAGATTTGCAAGCCTGGTCATTCAATGCGGCGTTCTGAGTGTTGCAGGAAAGGAATGTTAAATGCCATGGATCCGCTAGTCCCCTAGCCGATGAATTCGCGATGTAATTCGGTTCTGGACAGAGCCAGAGAGCGCACCACCACAGGGAAGCGCAGCCGTCTAACCTGTTGCTTGCAGAGCAATGACAGCATTCACATTTCTATAGTTGGCTCTTGTTTGTCCGCGACGGTGGTTCTGGGCATTCCACCCGCGACGTGCCCTGTCAACACTCAGTCGCTTCAGAGCTCCAGTCCGGTTAAAGCTGCTAAAATGCCAAGGCTTCGGCAGAGGATGAGGTGCAGGAGGGGGTCTTCTCGTTCTGCCAGAAGGTATTCTCCTTCCTTTTCTTCTTCCCCGTCTGACACCTCTGCACCTTCTGGCAGCCTCCCTCGCCTCTTTCGTGGGCGCTTGCTCTGCTCAGGCCGCAGGCTTGACTCGCCTTCAGGTGATGCGCTGCCTGCTCAGTCGCATACGGCCCTCTTCTCGTTCGATTGTGCTCTCAACAGACCACGCGTAACTGTGGCCATCTCGGTGGTCTTCTTGGAGGAGCCCCTGCCGAAGAATCCGCCGGAAGAGCAAGCTCCAGTCGACGGCGCTCACTTGGACACGGTGCAGCAGGACACGAGGGGTCAGCCTGAGGAAACCAGGGCATCTTTGCAGGATGACTCAGTTCGCGTTCAGGAAACTGTCACTGAATCTCCCACTGCTGTCCACCACAATGTTGAATTCTCCCATGCTCAAAGCGAACTAGAAGATTTCAGATGCAGGATCGAGGAGGTTGCTCCTGATGAGTAATCCGACCCTCCTTTCTTGTCTCTTTTGTTTTTTCTCGGCCCTCTCTGAGGGAGTGTTTTTTTGTTTCAATGTTTCTTTCAACTCTGGTCCAATTTTTGTCAAAGACTAGTTTCAGTCTTTACAGCGGTCCAGTCTTGTTATGGTCCAGTGTTATAGCTATGCTCCTAGTTTAAAGTCAAAGACATTCCAGCTCGATCCCCTGCGTGGGATCTTTTCAGTCTTGGGTTTTTCAAGCTGGTTTCCCTTGCAGGGCAGCCATAATCTAGTTACTGTCAGCTCAAATTGCCTCTTCGTAGGCACAGTTATGGCCTAGGCCAGTTGTACTATATTTTTCACTGTTAATAGATTACTCTAACTTAGAAAAAAAAACAAATTAAAAATTAGTAATAATACCTCTCACAACTAAAATAACTCAATCTCCATCTTAATTTTACATCAACTTAATATAAATAGATAACTAATTATATATATATATATATATATATATATATATATATATATATATGAAAAATGATCACTTTATAATAGGAGAGATATGTAATTCCTTAACATTGACACATGACATATAAAATAATATTATTGATATTACATGACGTGTAATTCATTCTATATTCAGTTAACTTGTAATATTTGAAAGAAAGATATATTAATAATAAAAAATTATTTTAATATTAACATAAATAAAAAATTTCACTGTAAATATTAAATAATAGAACTCATATCTATTTTATAAAGATCAAAATAAAGTAATTTAGATTAAAAATTTCCTTGCATTTTTATTTTTTATTATGAGGGAAATGTGTAATTTATTTTATTCTTAATATGGAGTTGATATGTAACATTTAAAAAAAATTAATAAAAAAATAACATTTAATGTGGGTTATAAATAAAATATTTCAATATAGATGTGGAGTAAAAGATTTTAACATCAAAATATATGGATATAGAGAAAGGGAGTTAGAGGGTTCTTATTCTATTAATAGTTTTTTTTTTTAAATGTGTGAGAGAGATATGTAATTCCTTCAATATTTAATATGGACTTGACTTGTAATATTTAAAAAAAAACATTAATTCTTATTAACTAATATAATTTTATATATAGAGAAAAAATAAAGTAATTCAAATTAAAAAAATCTTATATTTTTCTTTTTCTTTGTGAGGGAGATGTATAATTTATTCCATTGAGTCAATATGTAATATTAAAAAACTATTAATAATACAAAACAATTAATGTGGGTTATTAATTAAATATTTAGATATGAATGTTAAATAAAATAAATATATATAGAGAAAAAGAGCTAGAAATTTATTATTGTATTAATAGGTTCTTTTTAATTCATGGTATGAAGGAGATTTGCAATTTCTTCAATGCTTAACATGGAATTGGAATTGGAATTGGAATGTAACCCTTTATATCAAATATTAATTTCTTATTAAATAATATAATTTTATATGAAATCTATAGAGAGAAAAATTGTAATGCCTCCTCGTGAAAAAAGAAAAAGAAAAAAACGACTTTTTACTTTTACTTTAATTACTTAACAAATGAATTTTTACTTTTACTTTAATTACTGAGTTGAAGGAAGGGAAAGTAAGACTAAGTGAAATGTTATGTTTTATTTTAAATTATGCAATTATATTAAATTGTTTATGAAAGAGAAAAGAGGGTTAATGCACAACTCGACCCCGAGGAAGATACATGAGAGAATCACACAGTTGTGGACAATTATGGGTAGCGGGTAGGATATCTAATTGCCTGAATTATCCTCATTGTTTAAAAGAGAAAATCCAATAGGGTCTGGGGGATCTGAGGCTAGAGAGGAAAAAACAGTGAATAACATCTAGAATGAGTTACCAGAAAGAAGGAGAACTAAGAGGGACAATGTCTGGTTGGGATCAGATGGGCAAGACCTTCTTCCATACTTAGCCCAAGTCCCAATTGTGCAATGGCTCCGGGGGGGGATGCAATAACGAATGGTCTAATAGGTCGGGTGGAGTATCATTACTTAGCTGGGAGTTGTGTATTCTCCTTCTGAAAACAACCAAGTATTGGTCAAGTATTTTAAATGAGTTCTGGATAGCAGTAGAAATGACTAAAATATTATTGTTATGTTATAGATATAGTGATAGCCTAGTATAAATTCTTTATTGTTAATTGTGTTTATAAATAACCCCTGTATGAGTATGTATGGGATTTTGCAGAGCATTTGTACATGGTCTGTCAAAGAATGCAAAGTATGCCAAAAAATAGGAGACCATAGGACAGGTTAGACCCAGGTTCACTCAAAGGTCAACTTGAGTGGTCTCGTCCTGGAGAGTGTACTCCTGTAGTTGAAGAGAACACATCTTATGTAAACCCTGGAGAAGAGAGAGACCTCCCGGAATGACACTAAGAAACAATAGGCTGAAATAAATATTTACAAACAATGAAAGGAACCGCACATTCATAAAACAACAAAATAAAACATATTCACAGGATGATAAATGGGGCATGTTTACCACAGTCCAGGACACATATAGTCACAAGAAAGTAGTTCGACATATTTCTGTTGAAAGAAAACAATTGTCTATTCTAGAAGATAGTAAACTTCCACAGCTATAAGCTAAGTCACCAGGTTCGTGTTCTTGTTTGAGTTCAGCAACGTTGAAATTCGAGCAAAGTTCGGCACCAAAATTTTGCCGATAAAGTTCGACATAAAATTTGACATATAGAAATTTGAAAAAAAAAAAAATTATATATATATATATATATAACAATTTTAAGCATGTTGAAAGATAAATATGATGCACATAAATAAATAAGCATGTCAATTTTCAAAGTGCATAATGCACATTGCAAACACATAGATGATAGGATTATTGCTCAAACATTTACCTCATTTCCACATATAAATCATGAAAGTGAGTGCCAAATTTCTAATAAATAACCAACTTCAGTTTTCCGTACATAGTAAACAAGGTGAGAAATTCATCATAGACATTAGCAATAGGCTAGTAGCACTATAAGAATATCAAATTCAACAAAACCATGGGCCATATTAGATTTCATATATTGAAAACAATCTGATAAAAGAGTATTCAAAATATATAAACTTTAAAGTAGTTTGGCAGTTTTAGAATATTGGAATGCAAAAAGTAAACTAGAAGTCTAGCAAAAAGTAAACTAGAAGTCTAAAACAAGAACACAAGTTTTATTCTTGATGTTCTCGTGGCCCACTTGTGATATCAAAAAGTTCTATATCATCAAGAGTAGTATGGGTTGTGAATTCGCTAGATGCCTCAGCATCAGATTCATCACTCAGTTCCTTGTCAATGCCACTATCATTGTAAAAATCAGCTTCATCCCTTGATGGATTAAGAACATGATCGATCCATGGATTAGAGGAATTGGATGACTCTTTTGACACATTTTTCAAAGCCAAGTGCAAGTTACTACGAACATAAACAAGATCTTCTGATCTTCCAGATAACAATATATTTTGTTTCTTGGAATGAATGTGGTCAAAGGAACTCTAATTCCTTTCACACACTGATGCACTTGATCCCTAACTTAAGATACGAATTGCAAAAGTTTGCAATTCTGGAGCCCCTGGACCATAAAACTCCCACCATACTATTGGATCACTTTTGCTCCTATCGTACTTTGCTGATTGTGTACCAAATAGCCCTTATTCTAACCTGTATACCCTCAACTGAGATCTTACCAAACCTGCAATTGTTGGATCTGGATTTAGCTTCTCAATGGCCTGAATAAGTCCATTCATGACTTCTTCATCCCTATGTCTTGATAACCCAAACAATCTGGGGTCCAAATAACATGCTGCTGCATGTAATGGACTAGTATGCATCATCTTCCATCTTTGATCAATTACTTCCCATATCTCCTAGTAATCAGCTTCCACATTATTAAAATCACTTGCAATGGCCTCTTTGCAACGATCAATACTTTCATAAACAAAACCCATACAAGGTTTGTCACCATCAACCATGCGAAGCACATTAACAATTGGGCCACATATTTTTAAAACCTTGTCTGAATTTTCCCAAAAGCCATTATTGAACACTATTTATTCAACATGTTTCCCCTTAGTTTTTTTTGAAAGGGGAGATCTTTCCCACTCAGTATTGCATAAAACAGCACTTAGGCTTCCTTTTACCTCAACAACTCTTTTCAGAGTAATATAAAAATTATCAAACCTTGTATCACAAGGCCTCAACAACTCTTTAGATGCATTCTTCCTGTATATGCTCAAAGTGAGACGATGGTTGATGATGAAGTTTGCAATTTTTTTGGCTCTTCGTATTGTTTCATTGAACCAAGGAAATTTGGCTAAATCATGCAACATCAAATCCAAACAGTGAGCTGCACAAGGGGTCCAATAAATATGATTATAATTTTCCATAATCATCTTCCCTGCACCAACACAATTTGATGCATTATTTGTAATAACATGGACCACATTTTTCTCCACAACCTCTTGAATTGCTTCATCCAAAATTTCAAAAATAAATTCTGATGTCTTCACCTGATCCATTGCATTAATTGCCTTCAAGAAAAGTACCCCTCGAGGACTGTAAACAAGCACAGTGATCAATGGGCGATGACACAAATCTGACCAACCATCACTCAAAATTGTGCATCTTGTATGTTTCCAAGACTCTTTAATCTCAGACAATTTTTATGTGACTCTATCTCTTGTTTTCTTTAGAAAAGTGGTCCTTAAAGCTTCAGATCTAGGAGGAACATAGCCATTTCCAAAATCAATGGCCTTTTTAATTACATTTTTAAAATATGGACTCCTGGCCACATTAAAGGGAATTGCACATGCATAAAAAAATTCTGCAACAACATCATCAACTTCTTGTCTCTCCACAGGTTTCCAGAATTGATTTAATGTTTTGGTTCCACCTTTTTTTACAGCAGTAGAACTTGATTCACCAATGGATGAGATTGAATTAATGGTGTTTGAGGAAGACATGGAAATATCCCTCTCAATTCGCTGCCTCTTCTGCTCCCTTTTTCCCTTTTTCGTCTTTGAAGAGGAATAAATTTTCTCTAATGCGGCTTTTTGTTCATCTGAGATCTTAGTGCAGCCCTCAACACCACCTCCACTTCCATTGATAATACTAAGAAGGTGATCCACGGCTCTAGTTAAAGAGCCAGTGAATTGATGTCCACAAATCTCACACAAAAGATTTTTCCCATCTTTTGTGACAAAATTCCATGCTACAATAGTTGATTTTGGGGGTGCCATTGAAGTTTAAAGGTTCTAAATCCTGATTGCTGAAATGAACTGTGAAGGGTGAAATGTCTGCAAATTTTTTTTTTCAATTACATTTGAATTAGTTCTAAATTTTTTTGCATAATGAAATTTCTTCTAGAATGTAATTTAATTTTTTTTTAATATACAGACTTACAGTATATTCTGTTTGGACTGTCTGGTCTGACAGTCCAAACACAATATATTTAAAACCTTTATATGTTAATTATTTAAATAAAAATGCAGTAAAAAAATTGTTTTCTTACCTAGACAATGGGACACTGGACGCTGTAGCGTGTAAGCCCGTGTTGTAGTGACTAGTCTATAATTTTTGCCTGCAGGTCATTACACCACCTATTATATTTTGTATATACATTTTTTTA
Organism: Pinus albicaulis; assembly: GCA_034641835.2. Taxonomy (NCBI): domain Eukaryota; kingdom Viridiplantae; phylum Streptophyta; class Pinopsida; order Pinales; family Pinaceae; genus Pinus; species Pinus albicaulis. The sequence goes on from CM076572.1 coordinate 1,004,397,312, forward strand.
CTAATTTATATAAACCCACTTAAAATGTTTTTACGCCAATTTTATGTAATTTTTCTATCACTGGCAGCTGCCCGCATTATGATTCCACCACTTACTTCACAGCCAATTCCCTTAACCATCAAGGTCATAACCACTGGTTACCACAATAAGTCCAATCTTAACAAATGTGGTTCAAGCCCAGCAAAAGTCTCCTAATCCAGTTCAGATGCATTTAGGAATTATGTATAAGATTTAAAAAACTTTATTTTCAAGTTAATTTTGCATTGATATATTGTTATATGATTGTAATTTGTAACATTGTAACCGTGTACCGTGTGAGCCCGGGCCAGTGGTGTGAGCCTGCTGAGAGGTTGAGCATCGGCAGAGAGGTGGAGAGGTGAGGGCCGAGGCTCGAGCTGTAGCCTGTGGCTCACGTCTTAGCGTGGCACAGCGTCTCACAAGCCTAAGCCGAGAGAGCTGTCACCTGTGCACTGTGAGCCGAGAGGCTGTGACTCGTGAGCTGAGAGTTGTGGCATCAGGAAATCGCAGGAGGGCAGACGAGCTATTCCAAAAATTGTGAGCAGCAAGCTATGGCATCGGCGGCCGAGAGCTACGAAAATCGAATTATTACCAATGCCAATGCCAATGCATTTTGCACCAAAATCCCAAACCTAAACGAAAAAAATCAATTTTAAACCAAATTTAATATAAAAAAAAGAATATGTTCGGCTTTCTGTTCGGGTTCGGGTTTGGTATTTTGTTTGGCTTTGTGTTCGTCGAACAAAATCAAACATGTTCGAATTCGATTGAAATTCGCCAAATTTCGAATTTCATCCTTGATATTCGTCGAACCCGGTGACTGAGGCTATAAGAAGTAAACCAAAATAACTTGAACACATATATCTGTTTCCTTCATAATCTAAAATTTTACCAATGGATAAATCATAATGTCTGAATAACCATAACAACATATAATAAATATATTTATCAAGAATAGAAAATCACTGCGCCCATCAGTAAAGGCCGGAAACAGACAAATCAGTAAGCCATTCAAAGAAAATATGGTAATAACAAAAAAGAGAAATATTTCACTAAGGATTTTTAAATAGAAATGTCCATGCATTACAAATAACTTTACATATGACCAAGCCATTGGGGCTTGCAGAGCCTAACTCTATGGAAAAACTAATGAAATTAGGATCAATCAAAATAACCCAGCAAGGAGCGTCATAGCTTTGAAAATGAAGAGTTTAAACCTCAAGAATGTCACCAACTGGCCACCACCAAAAACCCTTTGGAACAAGGATTAATCACTGGAGAAATACCTGCAAGAGTAGGTGGCAGTTATTAGTGAAACCTCCAAGTAGGATTCATTAGCTTAAGAGAGGGAGAGCATATTTATCTCATACCTGCTAGAAAAAAAAATTCAGGGTCAGAGATTATCATAACACTAAGACACATAAAAAGGGAGAGTAATTGATAAAAAATGAATAAGTATACCTGTAATGGAGACCTCACTACTCATTTCTGTCAACAAAGTATAGAAGAGGTGATGCTCACGTTGTGCCATGGTGCAGATGTAGGAAGTAAAAACCTGGGTTAGGGTTATCATGGGCTACCTTGAATCAGTGACCAACTCAGTAATAGCAATGAAAATTATCTTGAAATTTAAAAACATTGGTGAACCTCACTAGTCCCTAATGTGAAAAATATAAAATGTTTATTGATATATTTTTAAAATGATTCAAATTTATAATAGTTTTAGATATAGTCTTTATATAATTTTGGCAATTTTAAATGTAAAATAATTTTATATTGTAAAATTTGAGCTAATATTTAAATATTAACCCCTAAAATCGAAATAATCCCCTGTACATTGTCAGTCAGTAAGAAGAATCAGACCCCTCTTCCAGATATAGTAAAACCCCACACATGGTGTACATACCCTCTTCAACTACTCTCTTCCATCCAAAGAAAGGAGGCAACTTAGGAAGCAAAAAGAGAGCAGCATGCCAATCAATAATAAGAAGTGCAGGAGTTCAATAATACCCTCTTACCTAAATATTGTAGAGAAACGTAACCATGACAGTGAACCAAACCATTGGATAGAGGTCCTGAGAATGAGAAGCAAGCGAGAAGTGAGGCATGGATAATCCCATACCATTCCTGCATTCCTGTAAGATTCGTAACCCTAACTGTTCAAAGAGAACTCCTCAGTGGGTTGAATAAGCAAAAGACTTGAATGGAGATGAATGGAGCAAAGGTGCTAGAGGAACAGAGGACTGCAGAGTGCCAGCCGGGGTTGAGTTGCCATCTTGTAGAGAAGACACCTCCCCTCTCCTTCGGTTCCACTGAGTGACACTAACCCCAACCCCACTACCTACGCAATAGTTACCCTAACGGCCGAGAACCTGGGCTGTTGATTCACGCAGAGGAACAAGCACTATTGATTGTTGTGAATCCCGAGAACAAGCCACATGGCAGTAGATCCGCCAAATTCGAGAAGTTTCTCCAGGCCAGAATGAAGGCTGGTTAGGGGTGCATTGTACACCAGATATATATGTTAATAAACCATAGTATTGTTACATATGGCAGACTAAAATTTATTTATGTTTGGTTGATAAATGAAGCCAGAACTTAAGCATAAGTATTTAAGTGATAGGGTCTATTTTACCAAGACTAATTACTCAAAGATGTTTATAGTGCTAGAATATGCTAACATATGTGCATCAAAGTGTTACTATATATATATATAAAGTTTTGATTATGTTGATTAAACTTATGTTGCTATATGTTAGTTTTAATTAGGAAGTGTTCTAGAGTCATTGCAAAAATAAAGTGATTTAGATTTAAAAAAATCTTATATTTTTATTTTCATTGTGTGAGAGATGTATAATTTATTTGTGTAATATGAGGTTGATAAGTAATATAAAAAAATATTAATAATTTTTTTTTAATGTGGATTACAAATCAAATATTTGAATATGCATGTTCAGTAAATATTTTATTATATATATATATATATATATATAAGGCTAGAAAATTCTTATTTTCTTGATAAGTTCCTTTTAAATCAAGATATGAAAGAGAGAATATACAGAATGCCAATCATAAATAATATGCTTTAATCTCAACCATACATATATTGTATAAAACAAGTGAAAAAAAAAACTTATAGTTAAAATCTCTTATTAATGTGTTCATATTAAATAACATAATTTTATATAAGAAAAAAATATTATTATTATTATTGTTGTTGTGAGAGATATACATAGTTGATATATAATAATTAAAAAATATTAATAACAATAAAATTTTTAACGTGAGTTATAAATCAAATATTAATAACCATAAAAAGTTTAATATAGGCTATAAATCAAATATTCAATTGGGCTGAGAAGCCCTTTATAGTCCATTATGAGTTATAAATCAAATATTAATAACCATAAAAAGTTTAATATAGGCTATAAATCAAATATTCAATTGGGTTGAGAGGCCCTTTATAGTCCATTATGAGGGAAATGAGGCCCTGTATAGTACAATATGGGGGACATGTTGTAGTTTCAGTAAATGGGTCTAAACATTTAAATTTGTCTCAATTTTTAGGTTCCATGATTATGTTTTAGTTTTCTATCGACATTATTGACATTTTAGTGTGGTGTGTATTTACATTTTTTTTAATGTGGGTGAACAAAATAAGTATCATATATTTGTAATATATCAAAACATGGAATTTATAATGGTTAAATATAAATTTTATTTTTATAAATTTGGGTTTTAATAATTTATTATTATTATTTCAATAACTTTTTTTTGGCATGATGTAAGAACTTTGAATTTATAATAAAGATTTGGTCACATAATATTACACTTGAAAATTAATAAAATAATATTTATATTAACAAATAAAAAAAAAATAATAATAATAAAATCAATGTATGTCATAAATAAAATAATTTTATTTTCATCTTAATTTTACATAACTTATTATAAAGAGTTACGTAATTGAAAAAAAAAACTTTTAGTATGAGAAAGTTATGTAATACCTTTGATACTTAATTTTTATGTAAAATAATATTATTAAAATTAGATGATGTGTAATTCATTTTATGTTCATTTGACATGTAATATGTGAAACAAAGATATATTAGTAATAATAAATATTCAATTTTAACATAAATAAAATATTTCAATGTTGGTATTAAATAGAATTTATATCAACTCTATATAGACAAAAAATAATGTAGTTTAGTTTAAAAATTTTGTTATGCTTTTATGCTTTTGTTTGTTTGTTAAGTTTCCAGTGATCCTCCAGGCTTGACCCGTGGCTTGAGGAGCTAGACCCAGGGGCATCTAAGCCGTCAAAGTCACCCACACATCACACCCATCTTGGGCCACACCAACCCTTAGTTGATTGTCTCCCCCTAGCACAAGGCACAATCACCCTCTTGAGGTTTGATCATGGGTTTCCTTGGTGACAAGATCCTCAAGGGGTTGTGCTAGTGGGACTTGATGTTATACTTCTATTTTTCATTATGAGGGAGATGTGTAATTTATTCCATTTTTAATATGGAGTTGATATGTAACATTTAAAAAATAAAAATAATGTTTTTTTTTAAAATATGTGTTATAAATCAAATATTTCAATATCCATGTTGGATAAAAGACATTTTATTTGATTCTATTAATAAGTTCCTTTTAATTCAATGTATGAGGGAGATTAGTAATTCCTTAGATGTTTAATATGGACTTGACGTGTAACATTTAAAAAATATCAATTTTGTATTAAATCATAGAATTTTACATATACAAAAAAATAAAGTAATTCAGATTAAAAAAATTATATATTTTTATTTTTTCATTGCGTGTAATTTATTCCATTTTTAATAAGGAGTTGATATGTAACATTCAAAAATTATTATTAATAACAAATAATAATATGAGTTATAAATCAAATATTTGGATATGCATTTGAAATATATATATATATATAAAGAGCTAGCCAATTCTTATTCTATCAATAGATTCTTTTTAATTCAAGGTATGAAGAATATTTTCAATTTATTTAATGATTAATATGGACTTAACACTTTAAAACATATTAATTTCTTATTAAATAATATAATTTTATATGAAATTTATATAGAGAAAAATAAAGTAATTTAGATTTAAAAAAATATGTCTTTATTTTTCATTGTGAGGGAGATGTGTAATTTATTCCATTCTTAATATGGAGTTGATATATAACATTTAATCACCATCTATAGCAAACAACGATAAACTTGATCAACCATGTACACCCACAATTAAATAAATGTTCATCATATTCAACCATATTTCACTATCTCAACTATAGACAAACATGGTTAAACAAACTCAATTGTGGTCTTAAACATTATCACTCATTATCACCCACATTCAACAATACAAAACCTTAGTTAATCATACCTAAAAATGTTCAATCATATTCAACTATGGTCATTATTGGTCAACCATGGTCATCTCCGGTCAACCATGGTCTTTATTTTTCATTGTGAGGGAGATGTGTAATTTATTCCATTCTTAATATGGAGTTGATATGTAACATTTAATCACCATCTATAGCAAAAAACAACAAACTTGATCAACCATGTACACCCACAATTAACCAAATGTTCATCATATTCAACCATGTTTCACTATCCCAACTATGGACAAACATGGTTAAACAAACTCAATTGTGGTCTTAAACATTATCACTCATTATCGCCCACATTCAACAATACACAATCTTTGTTAATCATACCTAAAAATGTTCAACCATATTCAACTATGGTCATCATTGGTCAACCATGGTCATCTCTGGTCAACCATAGTTAACCTAGAGCAACCCATGGTCTACCCAGTTTTGATGGCCAAACATGGATAAAATGGTCGAACATGGTAAATGGAAAGATCTATGTTTGAATATGTTCGACCATTATCAACATAGGAAACCATAATTAATCATATAAAATTATGGCCAAGCTTGTAAAATATGTCAAACCATGTTCATCCATGGTCATCATGCTCAAACATAGTCAACCATTATCAATCATAATATGTCATAGTAAATGGTTAATCATGGTCAAAATTTTCAAACCATGTTACCGTGGTTGACCATGGTTGATCATGGTCAACCATGGTTGTCATTGATCAGCTAAGGTCAACCATAGTAAACCAAAATCAACCATACTAGCTATAATCAACTAGGTCAACTATAATTCTTCCTCTTTCTTCTTTGTCAACCATGAAAATCATAACCAACCATAATCAACCAAGGTCAACCTTGATTAACCATGAGTTAATGAGGTTAATTATGGTACCTCCATCAACCATGGGTTGCTTAATCAATGATGATCAAACCTCTTCAAATAGTAATGGCATATTTTTTGTAACATTAATGTAACATCAACCATGGTCAAAATTAACGTAACAATATAACAATTGACAACATTAATATTATATTGTTAGATTAATGAAACATAAATACATTATTGTATTTATGGTTGGCCATGGTCAAAATCAACCAACCATGTTAATCTATCGTTAATAATATTCATCTTCAATCAACGACAGTAAACCAAGGTCAATCATAATCTTCCCTTTAATCCTTCTTTAACCATCACAGTAATTTTCAATCATGGTCAACTGTGGGTCAACTAAGGTCAAATATGGTAATCATTATCAATTGTGGTGAACCAAGGTTAGCCATAGAAATCATTGTGAATCATGTTCAACTATGGTTAATCATGGTAATCATTGTCAATCATGTTCCACTAAGGTAAACTAAAATCTACCTTGACCAATAATGGTCAACCCTCTTCAACCATTGTCAACCCCACCAACCCACTTCAACCATTAATGTAATTATTTTTGTAACACTAATGTAATATCAACCATTGTCAATCATAGTTGACAATGATCAACCATGGTCAATATCAATAAAACATTAATGTAGCAATGTAATGATGGTCAACATTAGCGTAATATCATTAGATTAATGTAACAATATTATATTTTTACATTAAATTTGACCCTGGTCAGCCATTAAATTAATTAAACTATAGTATAATAATTTAAATGATTTTATGTTAATATTATGTTATTATTTTAATATTAAATTCAAATTATAATATTAAAAAATATTTTTAATGATAATAATAATAATATATTAACATTAACATTATTAACAATATTATTAATAATATCATTCAAAATATTAATGATATTTATCTATAAGATTTATACATTATGAATAATTACATTAACAAAATTAATGTAACCATGGTAAGGAAACCCACCCTCCACGTGTCGATGTCAACTAGCACAACCAAATTTACACATTAGTAAATGTGGTTGATATATGTCGATCATTAGAATTTTCCATTCAACCACATGTACTAATGTGTAAATGTGGTTATTTTAATATTAAAAAAAAAAAAAAAAACCAACGAGGCACAAAGATGAAGGAAAAGACCAAAGAAATTATATAATAAAAATGAGTGGATAAAGCTAATTGAAGGACAACATGGCTAAAGGGCTCGTAGCCAAAACTAAATATAAAAAATACAAGAGGAAGAGGTATAATTGTGCTACAATATAGATTGAATATTTCAAAAAAAACGTTTATGGGGATAAACCAATCTAGATCCATCTTAAACAAGGATCACATGAGTGGAAAGGGATGAAATTTCTTTAGGTGCAATCTTCTTTTAGAGTGGAACATAAAATGCATACTTTTTCATTGTTTAAATAGTATTTTTGAATGTTTAAACTTGTAATTCCAAAAAGTGTTTGTTGGATTTTGACAAAAAAACATATATTTATAAAAAACACCAAAATTTAAAATACTAAGGTCACTTCAAACTTTTTAACCATAAAACTTATTTTTTCAATATTTTAGTGCCCTCTCTAGTTGACTCACCTTGATATGACATGAACATTGATTTATCCCTAAGGCTCACACATTATTCTTTGAGGACATAAAGTTGAGGTTCTAGACACTTGATTCTATTATTAGTGGCTGCGATGGATGTTGTTTTCCATAGTAAGTGTTATAATGATGATAGCTTTGGTGGGTATATATATTTTATATTGATGTTATGATGATGATAACTTTCATGGATATGTATTTTTTCTATTGATGTTATGATTATGGTAGCTTTAATGGATATGCATGCTTTCTATTGATGTTATGATGATGACAACTTTGATGGATATGTATGATTTCTATTGATTTTATGATGATGAAAACTTTGATGGATGCATGTTTTATATTGATGTTATGATGATGATAGCTATGAGGACTTTGGTTCTGCAAGTAGAATGTGGTGTTGCATGCTTCCGTGGCACATATGTAATGATAACCCCTGATTATGCAACATGGCTCTTGCTACTCCCACTATTCTCATGTTCTTCCTTTTAGTTACCACATTATGTTGGGGGTTATGGGGTGCTATCATTTCTCTTCGAATACCTTCTTTGGATGGTACCTCGTTTACAAGAGGAGTTTGGGCCTAAGTTCTTAAGTGTCGACCTATGGAGTCCAAATATAGATTGTTGAAATTGTTATGAAAAGAGCATAATGTGTCTCTGCCAAGAGTGTCACATCACCTTTAGTGTACTCAATAGCCTTTTCAAAATCCTCAAGGGAGAAAGGCCACAGATGAAGTGCCTTCCTAAAAGAAGCGCAGAAGTCCCAGACCATCAGAATATCTCCTACACAATCCATTGGTGTAAGAAAATCTATTGCTTCACACGGTCACTCTGTAAAAATGGAATCATCTAGACCAGGCTGCACCAAGGAATACAACAGCCCTAACTGCTGTGGTTTCTGGGAGAATTCTATTGGTTGCAAATGCTGGAGACAGTCAAGCTGTGTTGTCTAGGCATGGAAAGGCTGTTGAAATGTCAAGGAATCACAGGCCTTGTTGCATAAGAGAGAGAAAACATATTGAAGGTATGAAAAATGTTAGTGATGGTGGTGGGCCTGTGAGTGCAGAGCCTGAGATAAAGAAGGCAAAATTGTCAAAAGATGATGAAATTCTTATCGTTGGATGTAATGGGATTTGGGAAGTTTTTACAAGCCATAATGTAGTTGACATTGCCAGACGGAAGCTACAAGAACACAATGATCTGGAAACATGCTGCAAGGAACTTGTCGATGAAGCTATAAAACGTGAAACTATGGACAATCTTACTGCAGTCATGATTTGCTTCCATTCTGAGCCTCCCCCAATCTTGTTGTCGATAGACCACGTGAACGAAGAAATTGCAGTATTATTGCAGAAGTCAACAGAAGTATTGTCAAAAAAGTTGACAGGATGTGATTTCTTTGGGTCGATTTGCCTTGATATTTCTCCAAAAATATCATCGCAACAAAAAATTTCAGAGCTTGGTTATAAGTCCGATTTTTGCACTGATGATTTTGTTTCTGCTTTGTCTACTGAACCCAAGTCTTTCAAGTTAATGGTTTCGGTTGATTGTTTGTCCGAGGGTTTGGTAGAGACAGGTAGTAAACAGGTATTACGGTTCACAATCTCCTCAAACTACGACATAATCACTGAAACCGGCTGATTTGTCATAAAACCGCAATACCTATCTGAATTCTTTGGTTGGAGTCTCGACGTGGCCAACAGAGTCAGGATTCAGGGTGACGTTCAGCACCACCGAGGCGTTTTTTACGTCTGTGTATTATTCTCTCTAGTTGCATTTTCCGCACAAGCAGACCGATTCCGATGTATTTCCACTGCGGATTGGTAAGATTCGCTTATCTCGCCTGCGTTGGGATTCAAATCCTTAACGTTAAATTCCTGCCGGCTTGGCACCTGCGGTTCTGTAAATAATATGTTATGGTCGATAAATCAGGCAAGACAATGCCAAGTTGTATCAATAAAAAAAATTCGTGGAGACGTTGATGGGCAGATGTGTTATTAGGTGTGACGGTTTAAAAAAAAGACGGACGGGTTTTTGATCGATATATATATTATATATATGTTATATAGTTACAAATATTATAAGATAACATATATATAGTTTATATTTATAATAAATTATTATAAATAAATAAAAATAAATATTAATTTAATTAATTAAAATTACTATTTAATTAATTAAATTAGTGAAGAAAAAAAAAGAGAAGGAGTAGTTCCATATTAAAAAAAAAACCCAATTTGACCATCCGGCACAATTATTAAATTAAAATATATATATATATATATATATATATATATATATGTAGAAGTAGAAATTCAAATAAAAGGAAAAGGTTCCTTATCAAAAAGAGAAGGAAGTTAAATTCTACATATAAGGAGTTAAGTACTATATATTCTAGTTCCATTTTAAAGAAGGCAAAAAGTTTATAGCTTAAATGGAATTTAAAATATAAGTGGACCAACGTATAAGGATTAAATTTTGGAAGGTCAACGAAGTTCTCAAGGTTTAGAATCAGAAAAGTCGTGAAGTCTTAAAAAAGCAAAAGTATCAATAAGGACTTCTAGCAGATAATCTGACGTAAAGGAAATTATCGAAAAGTTAAGCTTTGAGGACAAAGCTTCTCGAGAAGGAGGCAATGTTATGAACCTAATTCATAACTAAAGTAATAAATATAGTCATTAACAGAATAAATAGAAATAAATGTAATTACTAGCTAATCAATTAGGATTATGTTAAATAAGCATTAGGTTAATGAAAAGGCATGTCTAAAAGACATGCCCATTCGTGAAAAGGTACCTGCATGGGTATAAAAGCGAGACCTCATTGTAATCATTCAATCATGTCTTATATCATATCAATAAAATATTTATTATTATAAATACCACTTGTGTATTTTTATAATTAAAGCTATTTTTGCTATCAAAGTCAACAAGCATACAAGTCTTACTGCTACAGTAACCAAATTTACGAATTCCGCTGCTATAGAAATCCAACTAATCACGCTTCATCAGATGTTGACGAGCTGACGGGGCTAGGGTGTCACACCCATTATTCTATAAGGCCCACATCCTCGAGCCAATTTCATTCCATCGCATCAATGGGGAGTCAACTAAGGATTGGAGTTGGTGATGACCCAATGGGCTCATGACCCTCAATCTTTGTCGTATCCAACAAAAATATTTCCTCCAGTAGCTTCATGATTCATCACCAACCAGCTTCCATACAATGAAATAAATGGCCACAAAGAATAACTTATTGATCCATTTCCACCTCTGACAATCCCTTTTGCAAACCATTGTTTAAAGCCCAAGTTTTATTGTTACATCAAGTGTAGAAAAAAATCTAGTCATTTTTTTTGCTTCTCCAACAAATGAATAAATGGTTCTAATAGAAGAAACCACTTGATCTACAAGTATAATATACTTTGTGTTTTATTCATTCATATTTCTCAAATTATCATTATTAGCGTTCGACCATAAACCAACCTTGCTACAACCAATAAACTGGCTAGGGGCAATGTCACCAACGACTAACCTCCATGAAAAGTAAAAATAAGTTGTATAACAAGCAATGAAATTTGTAAAATTCAAGATGAATTGGGAAGTTGAACACTCTCTTGTAGGAGATATATTGGAATCCACCCAGTTACAAACATTGAATGCACATTAAGCAATGTAATTGTTTTTTAAACCAAAAATTAATGTTTTTTTGTTTAAATGGACAAGAGAAAACTTGTAATATGCATTGCTACTTGAACTATAATTTTGATATGGATGGATATGGAGTTGAACCTTTTCACTAACCAACGAAGTTAATGAGATAAAGTTCGAGATTCAAACTTCAAAGCTTGAACTAAACGTGCATTAAAAGGGGCGTAAAAGAAAAAGGACATTAACATTTAATGCCTACACATATAGCTTATATTGGGCTGTAAGAGTGTCTCTAGGAGAAAAAATTGCATATAACAATACAAAGAAAAATGACGCTCAAGAATTGGCATAAAATGTAAAGTGACAAGCATCAAAATGAAATGACCTTCATCAAATTTCCACTTGACTGACAAGAGTCAATTTGAAAGTCCAGGCCTTCTTGGAGTATGGGGTGGAATTTCAAAATCAATTTACCATAAATATCACAGTTTAAATTGGGTTCGAAGTACTTATCAATCAAGTCTACTTTAGTTGACTAGAGGGTTAATTTTTTTTGATTAGGTGTTTATTAATCATTGTATCATTTGGAGTTTTTGGTTAGATCTTGTTTTTTGTTGTTTAAAATGAGTTTTTATTTATTTATGTGAATTCAGTATCATATTGGAATCGTGGATATTTCACAACTTAAACTTGTGATTTCAACGCATCCTCGCCAAATTTTAAACAAATTAGACCAAAAACAAATACCCAAAAATCCTTATAAAACTTATAAGAAATAAACTATTTTAAATTATATTTGACAATCAAATGGGTTATAATTTGATTAAGAAATTGCATCTTCATAACCAAGCATCTTGCACTTTTATAATTGTAGTTATTGTTTACCATTCATTTATTTTAGAATATTTGCTTTTAAGGTCTAGTATACATCTTTCATGTTTTTTGTTTTGTTTTTTAATCAGTTTATTTGACTAGCAAAATTTGTTTTGGTTTTTTTTGTTAATTTATTTGAATAGAAAATTTAAGTCATAAAATGTACTCGTGAATATTTTTTTAAATATTAAATTTATTTTTTATATTTTAAAATATATTTAAAATAATATAAAATTATAATCTTATTAAAAAATATTATTATATTTTTAAGAAAAATTAAGAAATAAACTGTAAATATAGATGGTAACGTGTCCCACATAACCTCTTTAAGTGTTTTAAGTGATTTATGATATATTCATAATATAATTTTTTTTTAAAAATTATTATTATATTAAAAACAATTAAAATAAATAAATAGAGTACAAATATAAATGGTAATATGTCTCTCCTCGATTAGAGTGCCAAGTGTGCCAAGGGAGGTGTGAGGTGGCAGGAAGCCACACGGGCCACACATAGTAATGCAATCGACAGGCGTTGGAAGTGGTCAACAGTTCGACTCTCGCCGAATAAAGACGACACTTAATGTGGGCAGAATACAACAAGGAATGTTAGAACTTTTTTGGGAAAAACGTCGGCATTAGAGGGAGAAAAGGCCGGGTAGAGGGCTGGTTTTAGTGATTGAGCTTATGACTATGGATCAAGAAGCGAAGGCAGTTGGGCAGAAGGAAATTGGGCAGAGGAGGGCATTTGCAGACACTGTGCATCGATTCCTCGGGTATATTTTCATATCTTGTCTCTTATTGAGTATGTATGTCTCTAAGATAAGAGGAGGACTTATTCCGTATGCTCTGAATCCATGTCTTGTAAATGGAATGGATGCGTACCACCCTGGTTTAGTCAAGTTGCTTATTTTGGAGTATTCTCTGTCTGGGAGGGCTTCCACATGGTTTTCCAATGTTGATAGACCTTACTAGTTTGGTCTTCGTTTTTTAATTTCTATTGGAGATTCTGCTTTGATTCTCCTTTATGATTCCCTCAATGTCTGTTATTTTGTTGGTCATGTTAATTTCAGAATGCACAATACTAGCCTCTGTATCTCGAACAAGAAGATTGTAGTGGAGGTGGTGAGAGAGGGTGATGGGGAAACCCTGAAACCCGACTCCTTCTTTTATCAGATTTTATTTGATAACCATGCATGTCAATTATATAGCTATGCATATCAATTCTATAGCTTTGCATGTCAATTCTATAGCGCTGCATATGAAGCCTATAGCTCTGCATGTCAATTCTATAGTTCTGCATGTAAAATTTCTAGTTCTGCAAGCCATTTATATGAAATTGCAAGCATGCCTTACAATGACTATTTGGGATATAGGGGGTCTATTAATTTTGTCACTATGGTCGGGGGTAAATTTCTAAGTTTGACAGTTGTGGTCTGATGGGGGCGTTGACTCAATCACCAAGAAGTGTGAGATTGTTTTCTTGGGATTCATGGGATTAGTCGACCAGTTCTTTGTTATAGTATTTGTCTGGGACTTGTCTCACTTTTTGAGGTGAGTGGTAATATACGACTCCTCTATGTTAAGTATTTACTCTGTGTCTAATTGAGAAGTGGAACTATTACAAAATTTTGAATGCAGAACAATGCTCACGAGGCCCTATTTGGGGAACTGATGGGTATGAGAAGTGTATAACGCTCTTAGCTCAGTTTAAGAGGGTCTCACTGGTTGAAAAGAGGAAAGCTTCCCAAGATAGGGGAATCTAGACAAAATATTAGGAGAATATTAATACAGTTGAGGTGGATACCCTCAATAAACAGGAGAATATTCTAATTAGACTGAATAAATCCAATGGTGTTACTTTGTTTCCTTGTACAGGTCCTCCTAACATATCTCACCCTAAATTATTTCCACATCGGGGGAGAACCCTAGTGTGGATTCAGGTGAATGTACAAATTTTGGGAGAACAACATCAAACAAAAATGGTGAAAGCGCAGGCGTGAAAAGGACCTGCTAGAAAAAGAGAAGGCAAGGACCAAGGAAAGGAAAAAGTGGGGCCCAGTAAAAGGGGCAGAAAAATTGGTGTGTTGGTTTGTTTAGCACACAAGTGTACGAAAAACACTAGTGCTTGATAAGAGTGATTGATAACCTACAAGAAATGGTCACAGAGAAAAAAGAGTTGTTAGATGGTTAGTGGAAACATACTAACATGTAGAAGAACTAGTTTATGGAACATAGCATGCTACAAACAAGAAGATGAAACAAAACACCAATAGCACATAAATATAGGCTCAATCGAGCAAACAAGCTAATAATCCGAATGAATAATGAATCCCCTCTTATTAGACGCTGATGGTAAAGAAGTGGTAGAATGTTACACACTTATAGTGAGTCCTTAGATCTATGGAGCTCTAATACCCAAAGCAAGGAGGGCTTTCCCCTTGAGCTGGTCTGCAGGCCTCTCTCTTCTCCTCAAACAAGTGATTGGATGCCAGACACTTGGTGAAATTCTCCTTTGGGATTGAGATGTTGGATGGCCAAAAACTGAATCCCTTCACTCTATTGCTACTTGGAAAAAACATTGCTGGTTTTCTCATGGGAAATTTGGCCAGCATAACAATGTGTTCTCAATTTTTTCTTCTCATGGTGGCATTTTATAGGAAAAATTCAAATCTTCTTCCCTCTCTTGGTACAATTGTGGATATTGACCCAAGAGTGGGGGTTGATTCCATTGTGTGCTCACTTGAGGTCTCAAAGTGGCTTTAGGCGGCTGTCCTTAGGTGGACTCAAGTGGAGAATCTTTTCCTGAAGTGTGTCAAGTGGTCCTAGATGGTGACGTTCTGCCATACTCAGGACCGTGTGACTTATTGAGGGAAAGCTGCAGAGACCATCATCGATACTATCGAAGAAAAATACGTGCAGAGCGCACTTTGATTATGTCTTATGTGCACAATTTAATAATTTTGCCTCTTGACCTTAGATATTTTATAATTTTCCAGATTATCTAATGTTTCTCAGCCCTGTAAAACCTTCTACTTGACATTTCATGATGTCTTTTGCTTGTCCTATTTTCCAGTGATAATAGTTGCCCCATAATGTGTGAGGTCTAGGAATAACTATATAGCCAAAATAAATTATAGTTTCTATTTTGTATAACCTGTGTTGAGAGAGAGAGAGAGAGACCTGCGTGCAAACTAAGGTTGGAGACCTATTATTGTGAGTAAAAGAGGGACCATTTTCTATTGGAAACCTGCAAGAGATAGTAGAATACAATAAATAAAAAATTTCTACAAGGTGGGCGTGTCCCATGCTCGTGATGCTTTGGCTAATTAAAAGCCTATCTGACAGATAAAGGTTATGTTTGTGTCATGTATTTGGTAGTGATTTGCTGATTTGGTTGATGACGAAGATTGTTGAATCCCAAGAGTGTGGGTTGATTCCATTGTGTACTCACTTGAGTTATCAAGGTGGCCTTAGGCGACTGTCCTTGGGCGGCCTCAAGTAGAGAATATTTTCCTGAAGTGTGTCAAGTGGTCCCAGATGGTGAAGTTCTACCATACTCAGGACC
Source organism: Pinus albicaulis (assembly GCA_034641835.2). Taxonomy (NCBI): domain Eukaryota; kingdom Viridiplantae; phylum Streptophyta; class Pinopsida; order Pinales; family Pinaceae; genus Pinus; species Pinus albicaulis. The sequence continues at coordinate 1,004,413,337 of CM076572.1, forward strand.
ACGTGGCTTATTGAGGGAAATCTGCAGAGACCATCGCTACTATCGAAGAAAAATACGTGTAGAGAGCACTTTGATTATTTCTTATGTGCAAAATTTGATAATTTTGCCTCTTGACCTTAGATATTTTAAATTTTTCCAGATTCTCTAATGTTTCTCAGCCTTGTAAAACCTTATGCTTGAAATTTCATGATGTATTTTTCTTGTCCTATTTTCCAGTGATAACAATTGCCCCGTAATGTGTGAGGTCTAGGAAGAACTATATAGCTGAAATAAATTATAGTTTCTATTATGTATAACCTGTGTTGAGAGAGAGAGAGAGAGAGACCTGCGTGCAGCCTAAGGTTGGAGACCCCTTACTATGAGTAAATGAGGGACCATGTTCTGTTGGAAACCTGCAAGAGATAATAGAATACAATAAATACAAAATTTCTACGAGGCAGGCATGTCCCATGCTCGTGATGCTTTGGCTAGTTAAAATCTTATCTGACAGATAAAGGTTATGTCTGTGTCATGTATTTAGTAGTGATTTGTTGATTTAGTTGATGATGATGATTGCTGATGCCCTCAGGGGCATTTTTTATTTGACGATAAGTTGAATGTAGTTCCCATATGCGTAATATTGGTATGAAATATTTTAGAATAAATGCTCATTGTATGCATGGGTGTATGGCTGGGACCTTCCCGTGTAAACATTGCTGAAAGGGATGCTTATAATGGCACGGGTCTTCAACGAATTTTGACAAAGTGCAATGGTTGTGGTGTACGATACCATCTTGAGATGAAATCTTGTGTTGTTGTCGAATTTTGGGAGGATCGATGAAATCTATGGGAAATGATGATTCCCACAGTGCCATCTGAGGATGCCCCTATTGAGATGAGGAGCCATCCAAGGTACTGCTTCCTTTCTGGAAAATGGTTGTTGAAGTAGACAAGAAGGAAGCCTCAACCGATCGAGATAAATACTGATGCAAGGGACCAGGTTCTCTGATATGATAGGTTAACATAGGCATGATGGAGAGAACTAGATGAACACTGATGATGGGAGTTCAGTGGCCCAAGGTCGGAGCATGAAAAAAGCAGTTTGGGGGCAGTCATAACGATTTCTAATGAGGAAATCCCTGGAGTCAATAGGACGTCTAGGGTGGGTATATGTTGGCTATGAATGTCGTGGTGGATTTGCATGAAAGGTGTGAAGCTCTGACCAAGGGTGATTAGGGTCTGCTTCCATGGGAGAAAAAGTGGATGAATGGGTGGGGGATGTTCTCCTAAAAAATCTTTGTACAATCACGAAAAGAATAAAAAAGGGGTTTGGATTGTAAAAAACACGGAGACGGGTGCCCCAAAAACATAAAAAATATCTCTCACTGATGATGTGAGGAAGGTGTTTTTGCTAAGGGTGAGGGCACCATTGGTTAGTCTCGGTCCGAGGATGATGAAGCGGATGGAAAATATCGCAGATGGGCTATGTTGATGGAGGGATGGTAGGCCAAAATGCGATACGCGGTGGTGTGTGTTCGATCTACTTGTAAAATTGGTAGTCCAAGAAAGGGGTTTTATTTTGATATGGTAAAACTTTACTTGATGCATGGTGGATGAATTATCATGAGGTGCTTCCCTGACTGAGGTGATATGGCCATGGGGTCATATTTTTTGATGCATGGTCTACTTTGAGTGATGGACGCCATGGAGGGGGAGGCTCTACCGACCAACGAGGATGTTTATCATCTGCAAGGTGGGGAGACGATAAACATGGTCGGGTGTTTGGAACCTATGGTTGATTTCTTTTAGAGAAATGATTTCAGGATTTCTCGGGGAATCTATCATGTTGAGGGCAGAATTATACCTGCTCTAGAACTTGCGGTGCATGGGGTAACAGGTGGCTTTCGTATTGTATAATACCTGCAACAAATACCCCAAGTGAAAGCATATTTTTCATTTGAATATATTGATAAATGTGCTGAATGAAAAGTCGATAAGAGAGGGCATACCTGTTGGAACTGAAAAATTGTTTTTTTGGAGACGTGAATGCGTGAAGCCTCCTTTGGGCGTTATGAGGTGCTGATCATTGTGTTTCTTTCGATTTTTCAATTTGGATTTCTAAGCTCCCATTATGGTCATTCAAATAATTTGAAAAGGGTGATATATGGGCCAATACGGCTCATTTCAAAACATTTGTGTCATTTGAGTGTTGAGATTTTGAGAGGTTAGAGCATGCTGCTAAGCCTTTCTTGTCATTGCGGTCAGCTTGTGTACCAGGGATTCACGTCGTTAGTGATAAATAGGCCCCAAAACGTCCTACATTTCAATTTTTTTCAGTGTTACTAGGCAAGTGTTCGTAAAAATTGGGTTTGTACAAAACCCTAGCCATTTTTGGCCTTGACAGCGTGGGCAATCAAGGTATAGGCGTAAAGACCTTGCGGAATTTTGAGGATTTTCGTGGAGATTTCGCATTCGTGGGAATTTTTGTGCGTGGCTTTCACGTTTGTTCGTGACACAGATGCGCGGTGAGCACGCTCATTTGAGAAATAGGTGTGTCGAAAAGCCAATGTGAAAATTTTGAAATTTTTTTGGGAAATTTTAAATTTTTTGGTGTTTTGATGTCACTAATGTGTGTCTGTTTTGGTGACAGGATGTTGTGGAGAGAGAGAGAGACTCATCGGACTTGTGTATGGTTGTGGCACAAGATGTCAATGCTCACTAGAAGCTAGCTCAGTGTGGTCTTCTTAAGTTCCTTGAGAATGACCTCCTGAGGTCACAGGATCGATTGTTGCGTTACCGGGTCTGTTGCTGGAACAAGCGGCGTAAAGTGATGGTGTTGTGAGGGTGTGACATCCATATTTGTCTAGAGACAAATATATATTTCATGACCGGTCTTCTGCCTCAGGGTGAGGCACTCCCCCATCCACTCCCACCTGGGAGGTTAGTGCTCCAATTTTGGGAGGAGCATCATTGTGGCGGGGCACCCCTTTCGGAGGGGTGTATTTTTATATCATCGGTGACTAACCCAGCCGAGCGATGTGCTCTGGCTATTATTGTGAGATTGACTAGGTCGTTGTCACCGCATAGGGCGTCAGGGCCTTAGATTAGTGTTTTCCGCAGGCTTTGGATGGGGAATTTCTTTGAATTTTCTTGTCATTGCTATGACGATATGGTGGCCCAACTAGCAAAGGTCCAAGGAGGATATAATCTATTCACATATGCTAGAATTATTTGTAGCATTATTTTTGAGAGAGTGGTGCTTCTGCGACCCATGGTGGCCGTGCCTATGGGGTTTCATCGGGACCCTTGTATGAGGTGATGGGCCCCAGTGATGCCTTGCGGTGGGAGATGTGAGGTGGGGTTATTGGAACGCGACCAACCCTCAGATGTTCATCAAGTTTCCATACTTCAAGATGGACTATCGGGGAGACCCATATATGGGTCTTCCTACTGGGTACTCTTGGGGACCGACAGGTATTATTTTTCTGCTTTTGTTTCTGCATTTTTTGAGTATTTATGATGTGTACATTTATGTGTGAATTTTTGGTGAAAATGACACTATATTTTGTTTCTCTTGTAGATGTGGGAGTGGTTGGATGGCCCACTTCTCGGTTGGTGGGGCACCAACCCAACCGGAGGGTCAGAGGAGCTTAGCCCCAGGCTGGAGGGCAGGGCGAGATCCAGGGCAGCTATAGGGTGGAGGACCCGGTGATGGAGCTAGCACTTCTGGGGAGGGTAGCAGTTCTGTTGCTGCCGAGTGTGCTGCGACGATCGCTCATGTCGAGGCGGCTGAGGCACGTATGGCGGAGATGGAGGAGCAACTTGCTGCATCCAAGGCTCAAGCCACTAAATTAGCAAATGCTTGGGACCGAGTGGATAGGCTGACCCAGGGCATGCCGACCCATGGGTTCGTCGACAATATGGGTGATATCTGGCTTGAGACATTTATGGCCCAGGAGAGGGGCTATCGACCAACTTTTCATCATGTGGCAGCTTCAGTTTTGGTGGCTGCCCTAGTGTTGGCACTAGGTGCAGTCGTGCGTCCAAGTGCCCGATTTGGCGAGGCTCAATGCTAGAGAAATTTTGTACATAGGGAAAGCATGCATTATGAGGATGCTTCCCTGATTTTTGATGACATGTGTATATGTATTTTTTGGCTGATTTGTGGGTCAGATACATGACTTGTTATTTGTACTCACACATATTTTTTGGTATATATGTGAGATGTATTTTTTGTGGCTCTACATGATGTGTCTTATGGTTTATATGTTTTGATGGATGTTGCATATCACTGATGGATATCTATATTTTTATGTTTTTTGGCTTTATGTATGATGATTTATACGAGATGCATTCTATTCTAGGATGTGGTTAGATATGCAATCTGCTATCTTGTTTTGATTTCTTGGTACATGTGTGAATATAATATGATAAAATTGATGGCTTATCTTTTTGCACGCAAATATTTTCTAAACAATTGTGAATCTCGTACCTCAAACTTTTGCTTTAACTACGAAACCACTAATTGGGAATCAAGGTAGATATGCAAGTGGAAGATGCCTTGATTAAAGGCATTGCTCATGAGCCCTATGGCGGTGTCATATTCTGCTTGATTTTTTGTAGCTGATCCGATGCATACTCCGTTGGTGGAGAATGGCGATCGTTCAGGGTAGTAGATGACCCAGGCAATTGTTGCTAAATTTTGAGGCCATCGTGATGCTCCATCAATGAATCTAAAATAATGGTTAGGTTGAAAATCCGTTTGTGACACCTAAGTGCTTTTTGTAACAAGTCTATGATCAAAAAAAAAAAAATCTATGTTCATGTTATCCCTAGGGATGAAACCTCCTGCCCCTTATGGGTAAAATTTCTTAAGGTAGAGACCATTGATAGAGTTTCTTAGGCAAGTTCCATCGGGCTCTGTTAAGATGTATGCCCCCTTTAGGAGACAGTGTTTTATGAAATAGGGACCTTTCCACAAGGTTTTGAATTTTCCTGGCCCTAGGGCTTCTTTCGCGACATCGTAGCAGAGGACTAACTCCCCCTTGGTAAATGATCAAGGGGTGATGTTGCGATCGAATGATGCTTTCACCGAATTTTTATGGGCCTCATTATGTTGGAGCGACTGTCGTCGAATTTCATTGATGAGCTCTAGTTGTCCTAAGCGTTGCTCTAGAGGCTGGGTGTCATAGAGGATTTAAATGGTGGCGTGTAAGTTCAAGATCTCGCGTTCTATGGGAATCATGGCTTCAACTCCGTATACTAAGTGGAAGGGTGTGAACCTTGTTTATATTTTCACTACCGTGTGGTATGCCCACAGGGCAGAGAAAAGCATATGGTGCTAGCTTGTTTTGTGGTTATTCACCATGCGTCGTAACATTTTTTTGAGTACTTTGTTTACAAATTCTACCTATCCGTTGGATTGGGGGTAGTATGGTGAAGCGAATTCATGTGTGAATCCGAGGTGATGAGATAGCTCCTGGAAAACCTTGTTTTCGAAGTGTTTTCCATGGTCAAAGACTAACTCTTTTGGTACACAAAATTGGGCAATTACATGGTTGAACAAAAACTATGCAGCGATTTCTGCCGTGTTGTCGTATGTGGGCATGATTTCTGCCCATTTGGTGAAGTAGTTGACGAGCACAATAATATATTTGTGGTTTCCTGACGACGTGGGGTTTCAAGTCATGAAGTCGATCCACCATTTGTAGAAGGGACCAACGACTATAATAGGGTGCAGGGGAGCGGGAGGCACTCTTGCCTTATGAGCAAAGTGTTGACATCACTCGCACATTTTGACTGTTGAAATGTAGTCGCAAAATAATGTGGACAAAAAATATCCTACCCGTAGGAATTTTTGGGCAGTGGCCATTCCAGAGAGGTGGCCATCGCAAGATATGATATGACAGTCATTAAGGGCTTTCTCAGCTTGGTCATGAGTGAGATGTTGACGTAAAATGGTGTCGATGCACCGCTGATAAAGGACATCTCCCATGAGGAGGTATCAGGGGGCCTGGTGGCGGATGCACCTACGATCGTCATGGGTGAGCTTGGGTCTGAACTTTTAGGTTCGTAAAAATAGGAGAATATCTCCATACCAAGGGTCATCAGTCGTCATTAGGAAGAGATGTTCGTTCAATAGTGAATCATTGCTGGTGATCCTTTGGTATGACTTGCGAGGTTCGCCATGAACTCGCAAAAATTAAAGCCTTCTTACCCTTGGGGGAGTGAAATTGTAAGTCTAACTCTTGCAGTATAACTATCCAGCGAGCGTACGTATGGTTCATTAAATGACATGTGAGCATGTATTTCATGGGATTGATATCTACGATGACAGTTGTAGTCCTTAAGATAATGTAATGGTGAAGTTTTTGGACTACGTGTATCAATGCGAGGGAAGTATTTTCTTCGAGCTCATATCTTAATGCAGGGCCTGATAAGGTTTTACTAACGTAATAGATTACGTCTTCTTTTGTTAGGTCCCTATATTACTAGTATAGTCCCTTATTGTTGTTAGTGTAACCCCCTTATTGTTATTATTGTACCCCTATAACCCCCATATTGTTATTATTGTGCCCTTAAATTATTATTTTTAGGTCGTCTAGGATTACATTGTGGCCCCACTAAGATTACACTGTGGCCACATGGACTCCTATATATAGAAAGGAGGTTTTGTAATTTGAATCATTCAAGAATTGTTCATTCATGTAATGTATTGGAGGTTGCCCCCTCGAAGTGGCTAATTTCTAAGGCATTGATATCTAACAATGTTACCGATTAAATAGGTAACCTCAATGTTACCTACTTTTTGAAATATCAAGAAAAACACCTGATTTTGAAAAAGTGGCGATGCAGAGTCAACAAAAAAAAATTTGAGCATGTTTTTGGCACTTTAAGTTTTTTTCATTTTTTTTTTTTAATGATTTTTTTTTTTTTAAGTGGTGTTTTTTATGTCGATTTTGAATAGTGGTGGTGTATCATCACCAACATTTTTTTTATAGGATTGATTTTGACACTATAAATTTTCTAATGTCTTCTTCTTTTGTGAGATGTTTATTTTTAAGTGCATTTATGTACTTGTGTTTTAAAAAAAAAATAAAATAAAAAATTTTTAAAATAAAAACTTGTAATGATATCTTCACTTTTTCACATACATAAAAGATGGAAAAAAGGTCAATATTCTAAAGTTTATATTTTCTACATGTTTATGTATTGTTACATAATTTTTCAATGCACATCATAAAATTATCGCTAAAAAACCAATATTTTGAACCATATGACAAAAAAATACAATTTTTCAATATAAATACAATGCAAAAAATACACTTTTACAGAGTTTTTGTTGAAAAAAAAATGTTAAATAAACTAATTTTTTGGGAGAATTTTAACAAAAAAACTTAAGAAAACAACATTTTTATTGAATTTTATGTCAAAAAATAATAGCAATCACATGTTTTTTGCAAAACAAAAGGGTTGTTCTCATAAAATATCAAAGTCTAAACATTACAAGTAAAACTGATTAATAGTTCTAAAAAATAAGCTTTGTTTGCAAGCATAACTTAAACATCATCAACAATATCAACTAATACATCTTCAACATCATCTAGAACAGCATTGATGGCTTCTTCCGCAGCATTTTCTTCTTCATTTTGATCATCACCGTCTTCTAATGGATCTTTCATGTCAGCAAATCTTCCAAAGTGTCCCTTTCCAATCATTCCATATAATGGTGGTTGAGGTTCCTTTGCTTTTTTTGCCACACGTGATTCATTAAAATCTCCTTTCCTCAAACCAACTTCTTGCTTCGCATATGGAAGGAATTTAAGAGCGTTCATTCTTTGTTGAATAAATTTGCATTGAAATGGATCTTTCTCAATGGCAATGCAATTTCTTCCTTTTAGTAAGCAACAAGCTAGTGTTGTACCTAATCATCAAGCACAAAAAAAATAAGTAAGAAAATTAGTATGGAGACATAAAAAGTAAAAAAGACAATATTTAAATTTAAATTTGTATATTAAAACTTACCTGAACCTGAGAATAAATCCAAAACCCATTCTCCTTCATTTGAACATAGATCTATAAGATAGTTAATTAATGCTTGTGGTTTTTGATAAATGTTAACTGTATCTCCTTTTGCATCTTTATCCTCATATGTTAGTTTTCTTACCACTGCATCATAAACCAATACTTGACTATGACTCTTCCCATCTACTCGATTCATAATAATATGCTTATAGCTATCTTCTTTTGTCCAACATTCAACATGGATGAACTCACAATAATTTATAATAGGCTGATCTTCGGAAAAAACAATATTTGACTTTTGTCTGTAACATAACATAGTAAAACTTCAATTAAATTTTACATGAATAAAAAAATTTAGGAGGAATCAAACATACAATTTCAAAATCTTACCATGTAAGTTGCATCCTTGAGTTTTCTTTACCCTTGAAGCTTGTTAATAACATTGGAAACTGTGTGTCTGAATGAAATGTCACAAAACACCAAAGTGGTGATGTTGTCACTTCTTGAAAACCCGTAACCACTTTACTAAAAGCTTGATAAGTATATGGTTCTCTATCATATTCAATGTCTGGGAAATTGAAACCATGAGGAATATCTGCAATAACTAGGCCATGTTCCCTTTTAGGTATTAGTGATGCAATGTCTTCACAGTCACCTTGTATTATTTGATATTGGACACTATCGAGGCCATTCCAAATGTAATGATTAAGAGTAGGATCTAGTTCAACATTCATAATACTCTTCCTTCTCATGTTGTCCATCTTAATTTTTTCAATAAAGCTTTTGAAAGTATCTGGTACTCCATTTCCATCCTTCTTCGACATCTTTAATGACATAAAAATATATATATAGATATGTATAAGTAATAAAATAAAAATAGTTAAAATATGAATAAAATAAATTTATAAATCAACATACCTTATTGAATGCAATATAAAACTCTTTTAGTGTTGATGTAGAACTTGCTTCTGGGTAGTTGTGTACAACATCATCCCAACTATCTTCATTCAACATTTTAACCATGTGTTCTTGTATTTTCATAAAATAATTATGATTGAATAAATCAAGTTAAAAACTCCTCTGCAAGTTAAATCAAGTTAAGGATTATCTGCAACCCTTATCCTGCCTCTGTGGAATTCGAACTTGCTCCTGGTGAGCGCCTTCGTCAGGATGTCGGCATCCTGATCCTCCGTGGGAACATATGAAAGCATCATGATTCTCCGCTGAACACAATCTCTGATATGATGATACCAATCTGTGAAGCCATGCTGCCTCAACTGATCCTCCTGTCTGTACCATGAACCATATCCTGGTGTGCCTCTGATATAGCGCAATACATGCTTGCCCGCCTTCCAAAAGAGCTTGGTAGGCTTAACCATAGCTTGCGAAAGCTGGTTAACTGCATAGCATATATCGGGTCGAGTATTGACCAGATACATCAACGACCCCACCAACTGTCGATAGACAGTGGCATCCACTACCTCATCCGAAGTAGCATCTCCCTTCCTCCAACCTCCAGGAAGAGGGGTATCAACAGGCTTGCAGCCTTGCATGTTGAACCTCTCCAGAATCTCCCGGGCATACTTGCCCTGAGAAACAAACAGTCCTCCACTGCGCTGCCAAATCTCCAATCCCAGGAAATAATGAAGGATGCACAGGTCCTTCATCTCAAACTCTCGTGCAAGATCCTCCTTGCATGAAAGTATCAACTGCTCGTCGCCAGTCAAAATCAGATCATCTACATACAATACGATGATCAACAGCTTCCCCTCCACCACAATCTGGTACAGGTTTGGATCAGCCTCACTCTTGGAGAATCCAAGCCCGGTGAAGTAGCTGTCTATCCGAGTGTACCAAGCACGAGGTGCTTGCTTCAGCCCATACAGTGCTCTCTTGAGTCGGCACACATGCGACTCACTGCTGAAGATCTCAAAACCTTGAGGCTGCTCTATGTACACCTCTTCCTCAATAACTCCATTGAGGAACGCAGTCTTCACATCCATCTGATGAATGTGCCACCCCATCTGCGCTGAGAGAGCAAGGATCGTCCGTATGGAAGAGTACCTTGCGACGGGTGCAAAAGTCTCCTCATAGTCAATCCCCTCGATCTGTGAGAAGCCACGGGCGACAAATCTCGCCTTGTACTTCTCCACACTCCCGTCAGCCGCCTGCTTCACCTTGTAGATCCATCGCGAACCTACAACTGATTTCCCAACAGGTCTTGGGACAATCTCCCATGCACTGTTCCTGATGATCGAATCATATTCTTCGATCATGGCATCAACCCATGCGGGTTCCTCCACAGCTTCCTCCAAAGAGGATGGCTCTGTCACAACACATTGACTCATAAGAGCCATGTATCCAGTGTACCGATCCGGTGACTGTCTCTGTCTGCGCTGTGCTGTAGGTGGTCCTACAACCTTCTCTGCATCCCGAGCCAGTCGCTCAGCTTCTGTAGTGCGCATGCGCCCTCTGATGGTTGGCACTGCATGGGTGGTTTCTTCCACCTCCTGAACTTCCTCTTGTGGCTGATCCACATCCGAAAGCTCCTCCTTAGGAACTAACAGCTCCTCATCTGCATGCAAGTGTAGCTCCCTCTCAAGCGAACACTGCATGGCTTTCTCCTCCTGAAATTTTATATCCCGTCGCACAACAGTCTTGCGACTGTCTTACAAATACACATGGTAGTTGTGAGGTGTATCAGTGTACCCCACAAATATTCCAACTTCAGCAGTTGGATCCGGCTTCCTTCTCGCATCCTTCGTCACATGCATGTAGGCAGAGGAGCAAAAATCATGGAAATAGAATATCAGGCCTCTTGCGGGAATAAGCCTCCTCGGTGTACTCATGCCGACCTTGTGAGGACAACGGTTCTGCCACATACTGCTGACGTATTGCATGCCTCGGCCAAGTGAAGGGTAGGCCACGATCATGCAACATCGCCGTGCGGCACACGATCGTTTTGTTCTTAAAACTCGGCCACCCTTTCCTGACGTAGGTTATGGGGTGCGATGGGCTCTCTCCCGTCCCTTCGCGACTGCCGAACTCCTTGAACCAGAGATGAATTCACCCGCATTATCACTCCTTAGAGGCAATCACCTTCTTCCCAGGCTCCTTCTCGACCGGTGCTTTAAACTCCACGAGAACTTCGCGAATGTATTGCTCTTCTTCTTGCATGAAGAAGATCCAGCACTTTCGAGAGAAATCATCAACAAAGATCACATAGTACTTGTGCTTTGCTGTCGAAGCTACTGAGAAAGGACCACACACGTCTGTGTGAACTCTCTCAACGATTGTCGTGGCGTGACTATCCTTCTCATGAAAGGTGGCTTTCACATATTTCCCAAAGTACACCCCTTGCACTGATCTGACTACGCAAGAGTGCCCTTAGGAAGCCCAGTAGAAATATGCTGCAGGATCTTCAAAGCTCCATGGTGAAGGTGGCCCAATCTCCTGTGCCATAGTTCGCCCTCATCATCCCGACTCACCACTTCTCCCGCCTTGCATGCAGTCATTCTTGCTGACCATCTACACACGGCGATAAAGGTTCTTGGATTCCAGAACCCCTATCTTCGGTCTCTCCGTGGTCTTATTGCGCGGGAATGCTTTTCTTCGATGAAGACCACATCATGCCCCTTGTCTTCCAACATCGCCACGAAATCGGGTTCTTCTTCAATCCCGGTACATGCATGACATCCTTCAATACAAAGGGTTTACCCGAGACTCCTACGAAAGGATATGAGTCGTACCGATACCGATCGCCTTGTATCTACCATCATCACCCATCTCGATGTGCACTCCCAAATCTTTGTCCTCCGGATCTGAGAGCAAATCCCAATCTCCCGTCATATGAAATGATGCACCGCTGTCCAAGAACCACAACGATCCCATCACACTTGAAACCAAGCATGCGATCAGTGAAAATTCAAGCTCGAACTGTGAAGCCAAAGCTTCTCCATCTGCAGATCTTCCCGCTTGCTTGTTCTTCTTCTTCTTTGGACAATTGGTAGCATAATGTCCGTGATCATGGCATTGAAAACACTTCACTTTCGCCATATCCTGCTTCTTGCCCTTTGCACTAGAATGAGAGGTTTTCTTACCCTTCCCTTTCTTTGCTTTGGCCACCAAAGCGCAGTTTTCTTCATCAGCTCCCTTTGATGAAGATCCATCTCGAGTAGTCCTCCTTATCTCCTCTTGCATAAGATCCGCCCAAAGGCGCTCCCATCCCGGCAGCTTCTCCCGACCATTGACACTATCTTGATATGAGTGCCAAGCCTTCGAAAGACCAAGGAAAGCCAGGTCGACCATGTCCTCTTCTTCGACAGTCACCCCCACACTTCCCAGCTCATCTCTGCACTGAGTGAACTTCGTGAGGTATTTGGCGATACTGTCGCCCTTCTCCATCTTGATGTTCCTGAGCTTATCTTTGAGCGCCAGCTTCCTTTGGTCACTCTTACTCTGGAATAGATCCGTCAAGCTTTCCACATTAAATATGGAGAAGCCTTTCCATGCAGGCTGGATACAATATGATCCTTGACGCCCTCCAACAGGATCCTTCGACATTTCGCCATCTTCTTTTACCATACTTCGACTTCAGCAGGATCAGTGGGATTTTGGACATCCGTATCTACGAACTCCTTGAGACCATTATCTTCTAATACTGCTTCCATGCGATCCTTCCATGCAACATAATTCGAACTGCCTTCAAGAGCATATTCGAGTCGCAAACCATTGAAAGACATTTTCAACACCGGCACCAAGAAAACAAAACTGCTGCAAAACTTCGAATTCCACCTCAAAGCTCAACCGCTCTAGATCTGTGAGAACAAATTATTTCTAGCACAGAGATCGACTGCAAGGGGCGTTTACCAGACCTTTCACTTTCAGAAGAAAGATGAATCCGGAGGCTACCTGGCCCGCATGCAGACTCTGTCTACCGAAATAAGTTTGTAATCACTGTGATGATCAATCTCTGCTTCAATAGCTCCGATACCATGTAGAAATTTTTTGAATAATGATTAATTATCCACCGAGACTATCCTGATCACATACAATTCGAATTTATATGCAACACATAATCTCTTCCACTCAGATCATCAAACATGCGGAAATAAAACAAGCGATAGCACATCAATTCATCATACACATTAACACAGTATGTATGGGGAAAGCTTATAGCTGAAAACCCCGCAGCTATTGTGTATATTATAATGGAGAAATCATGTAACAAACTCAGTACAATACTCCTCACAAGTACTTAGTACTATCTCATGAAGTTACACACAATCTAGCTCAGTTTTGAACAGGTTACTGGTTCAAAAATCACCGCCAATTGCCTTGCCTCTATTGCGCAATCCAGGCATGTCTATATAGAGATCCAAGGTTCGAATCTCCTTGGCTTGACAGTGCAATCATCATGGGCAATTCCTCCAAGTGTGGTTCAAATCTCATGCACAACTGATGTCGCCACTGATAGCTAACTCCACCCTTTCATCTACCTCTTTCACTGGTCTCCACTGAACTGATCATGCACTGTAGTGAACTGATGTGTTCTTGAGTTGAATAATGAGTTACTAATTAATTAATTAAATAATATTTAATTCACTCCCTCATAACTAATTGATTAGCTAGTTAAACTAATCTCAACTAGTTCAACTAGAATAAACAGAACACAACTCCACTATCTGTCTCATTAACTCCTCCAAACTTCTGCCACTGAAGTCCAACTGAAGTCAACCATGCATGATGCCATCAAACCCTTAGGAACCATGTGATTCCTCTGTCAGATGCATGAGCCACTTCTGTAGCTCGAACTGAAGTGCTCCAAGAGAGTAAACTGTTGTTTATAGTCTAAATATTATTAAGGGTAAATAATATTTGACTTCCCTGTTTTAAGGAGAGGCGGTCTAAAAATAGACTTCGACCTCTTTGACCTCAAAAATAGAGTCTCATCTATTTTTACCAACATGACACATACTTCAAGAATCTCAAACTGGAATCTCCGAACCATGCTCCATATGTCTAAAAATAGACATAGTCTAAAAATAGATTTTGCGCCAGAATTTGCCTGCGGGCCCACTTAGTGAAGGCGACTTCATTTCACTAAGCTCCATCATCTTGCTGCATTTTCAACATTTTCTCACTGTTTTGATTAGAAAAAGGGTTAAAACACGGCGAAAGGCTCAGGTAGAAAAAATACACTGGGGTCGAGTCGGGCAAGACATTTGTACATGATTTTTGTGTTATAATGGGCAAAAGGAGTTCACAGGGGAAATAAGCCCCAACCAGGCATGCAAGCACGAGGGGTCGAGTTGAGCAAAAGGAGTTCACACAGAACACATCAGCATAATCACCTGAAATAATGAAAATAGGCCAGCACTGCACAGTTTTGATTACCCAACGCTTTTTTTCTACGAAACAGAGCCAGATGTCAGATCCTCCATTGATTTCCTCTTCAAAACCATCACAGACACATCCAAAGCTTACGGTTTGATCTTCTGAGGAGCCACTGAAGCATTTGGATCTACGAAAAGTTGCCCAAAATTAATTCCAGAGGCGGTGTTGTTGCCAGAGATGTCTGATTGGGCATTGCATGGCCAGACTTGTCTAATTTCATTTTTTTTGTAATTAACGAAAGTTTCCAAAGTAGATTAGGGAAACCGACTTAGTTGTTAGTTAAATACCGCTAGAATTTCGTTATCAAGGGTTGGATATTGTTAGCCCCTGCATTGTAAGTACCAATATATTGGAGCATTGTAATTCTGAAGCTGGACATCAATAATCAAAGACCATTTACATGATTCTTGAGCAATGTCAAAATGGTGATGTGTTTCTTCTCTGTTTTAAATGTTCCCATGGTTTTCCCTGTTGTACATCTGTTCATCTAATTGTAAATCAGAAATTTTAGATTAAGATTTGTTGTCGAAGCACCTTAATCCTGTCTGCATTTACAATATTAATTTTTTTTGCTGAAGTCTGATTAAAGTATTCTTAACTACTCTCTAGTAGCTACTAAACCTCGCTATTTAATTCACTTCATAATTCATATAGCTCTTAAGATCCATTTAACACAGTTAGCTTGCCTTGTAATGCTCCTGATGTTGATGTGTTATTCCAGCCTTTTGAATCCATAGCCCAATGGAATAGTCCCTACAGACCTGCTCATCCAACCACCCAATCAATCAAAACAAACAACCCCCCATCAGTGTAACTAGTCTAATATCAGCACTTATAATCATCAAGTTAAATCATAAAAATAGAGAGAGCCCTCTCTAAGTTAGGAAGGCTAGGTCCTAGACTCCAAAGTGGTTTAATGTTGTGCTTTATAGTTTAGTCTTGCCAATCTTCTTGTTTCAAGGTACAAGGTGTGGGATCAACCCAATGGATCAGGCCACTAGTTTGCGGTGTTCTTGACACCTCCTAAAGGAATTGCCATCCCCAGCTGGAGCCACTGTTAGAACCATGTAACTTATAGCATCACAAGGTGACTATGTACTTTCTCTTTGAAAATTTTTCATATTGTACATAGATGTCAATATTCAAAGGCATTTACAAAGAAAGATGAAGAGAAACTAAAGAAGAAGAAAAAAGGGTATTTAAAAAGGAGAAATTCAAAGTTCATGCTATAAATATGCAGCCTAAAAACTGCCTGATTTTTTCCTGAAATCAAACTGAAGAGTTCAAATTTTGCTCTAAAGTTCTGAAAAGGGATTATTTTTGTCCAGTTTGGGACCTTATAGTATGTTTCTATCCTAAGTCCCCGTCCACATTGCATATCTTTTAGCCTCGCCCCTTGGTTATTCCTCTTATCCTAAGTTTCATTTTACCCCCTCGACTCTTATACCCCGACTCCACCTCACATTACCTGCCCAAACCCATCCGCATTAACCATCTACGTTCCCCACCTCCACATCTGACGGTTTTAGATGCATTTAAGAGCTCGCAAGGTATTTCTTTTAACTTGCGATGCGACAGTTGGCCCCACCACAACAACTCTGCCTCCCCCACTCCGCAACCATTTGAAATATGTTGAAATACATTGACGTATCATATAAAACATCATAAACGTACCTTACTGTTGAAACATTCACCGCTTTATAACTTCACCGATGCAATGGGCCCCATCTTGCCACATCATCCTCCAATCGACGCACAACACACTTCACATCCGTTAAAGTTTACCTTCGTTATTTAGTGTTAAGAGTTTCAATCTGTGGGTTGTTGTCCAGTCCCACCTTCCTCCACGTCACTCCGCCCTCCCTGCACTTCGCAATTCGCATCCCTTATAGTCCATGTGCACTGCTAAATATTAAGACTTGCGATCTGCGGGCTGCGTTCTGGTCCCACCTCTCCTCCACGTCACCTCCTTTCTCCACCACGCTCCGCACTTCGCATCCCTTAGAGTTTACCTTCGCCACTAAAGGTTAAGACTTATGATCTGCAAGCTGCGGTCCGGTCCCACCTCACCTGCCCTGTGATGCTCCTGATGTTGATGTGCCATTCCAGCCTTTTGACTCCATAGCCCAATGGAATAGTCCCTGCAGACCTGCTCATCCACCCACCCAATCAATCAAAACAAACAACCCCCCATCACTGCATCTAGCCTAATATATACATTTTTAATTATCAAGTTAAATCATAAAACAAAGAGATTCCTCTTTGAGTCTAGGAAAGCTAGGTCCTGGACTCCAAAGTGGTTTGATGTTGTGCTTTATAGTTTAGTCTTGCCAATCTTCTAAATTATAAAGTGATAACATTGCAATTGGATCAAAATAGGGTCCATGCTTAGACAAAAAGGTCGATCCCATCGAGGTGTGGGTCCATTAGGCCATGGAGTAGTGCATGCAGAAGAAAATCATGGTCTAGGGGAGGACGTTGATCAACTCGTTTTGCACTCTCTAGGCACAATTGAGATGTCGCCTCCCTTCGATTCCTTGGATGATGTACTTTGATAGATTTCAAAGCTTTTGGAGAAAATGGATTAGGTTTGGCATGAGGATAGGAATGAGGTTATCATTTCATGAACGACCTCTAACAGAACTAGTGGTGTATGCTAGATAAGGTGGCGTTGTTGCATTGTGGGGCATAAAAGGATCTTAGAAATTCTAGTATACTTGGAAGGTTGAATGAAGCATATGGAAGCTCATGTTCACAAAGATTTCCATGCTCCCTCGGCTCTTGGAATTGAGCAAGGTGATCATGCCCCGGTCTTCCTTCCTCATCAGTGATGAAGATTCAGTGTTTTCAGGTTTTGGGAGTTTTTTGGTTATTTTGGATTATTTATTTCTTGTTATATGATTCTCTGCTGGTTTGTAATGTGATTCTATTTTCAAGTGTGATCGGAATTGAAACCATAATTTTTCAATATGTGATCTCTCACGATGTATTATGGACTTGAATTAATAAAAAAATATTGATTCACAAAATAAAAAGAAAATAAGAAACTATTGCAATATAGTTAATATTTCCTATAATAATTAGTAGAATTATCTAAAATACACACACACATATATAATTCCAAACATAAAACCAAATACTGCATATATATATATTGTTTTTTATAAAAAATTATTAACTTAACTTATTCTAAATAATTTATATTTTTAGTTTTTAATATATATTTTTTAAATTTTATATAAAATTAATAATAATAATAATAATATATACATATATATTCTCCAGTACATATATATAATTTAAAGAAAAGTTATTTATTTATCATAAAACTTATTAATATATTTTAAATATTTTTTATTTTTGTCTTCTCATTTTTATAAATTTTATTTAATTAATTAATTAATTAATTTTTATTTTTTCTATTAATTTTAATTTAAAATTATTTTCTAATAAATATTAAATCTCTGCCTTTTTAACATTATTTTCTGATAAATATTAAATCTCCTCCTTTTAGGTAGACATAGAAAGTTCAGATTAAACAAATGTGTATAATATATTTTATTAAACAATTTACATCAAGTAATTTTAAATGGTTAAATTTGTATATACAATGAGCGTTGACAATTTCTAGGACTCTAAATATCAAAAAATAAAAAACGAAACCACGACTGAATCATATTTAAATTTAAAAATATATTAAAAAAAATTAGCAACATCATTTTTTATCAAATCCAAAGAGTTAAACATGTCACGGAACCTACGCTTCTAATGCGGTTCGAATCTTCTCCTTTCAATATCATATTTCACTCTGTCGTCTCCTGTAAGTTTTATCAGAAGGTTCCAAGTCAACTGATCCTTCTAATGCGGTTCCAATCTTCTCCTTTCAATATCATTCACTGTGTCGTCTCGTGTAACATCTCATTTCCATGCTCTTTGTTTCTCCTCCATCCACACCTCAATTATTAGTTTCTCAGAGTTCCACGAAATATTTGGTATGTTATTATTAGAATGGCAGAGAGATCGGCACTCGTCTTTTGGGTGTTAATTGGATTCTATTTTCTCACTACTCACATTTATGGAGTGGACTGTAAGTCGATGATAACCAGACATGACTTTCCTTCAGATTTTATTTTTGGCGCAGGCACTTCTGCGTACCAGGTCCGCCAATGCTTACTTCACTTACTTCCCTAGCTTGTTCTCATGATCATCACTCTGCCTTATACATTATATACACAATGTGTATATAATTAATGCTAAGCTTTGCCGGGCTATGTGCAGGTTGAAGGCGCTGCAGCGTTGGATGGCCGGAAACCCAGCATTTGGGATACTTTCACCCACGCAGGTCGCCCCTTACCCTTCTCTTCCTCAATAATACTTTTCCATAGTTCATTTTCGGAAATTAATATCAAGCATTTAATGATCTACAGGTAACATGCCCGATAAAAGCACAGGAGATGTTGCAGCAGATCAATATCACCATTATAAAGTAACTTCTACACATTTTCTTTTTGCTTTTTTGTCTGGTAAGTTGTTTGTGATTTTTGACTTGATATGTGGTTTGAGGAGGCAACTCAGGGGCATCTAAGTTTTCACTCAGAGATTGCATCAGACCTGTACCACACTTGCTTTTTAGCTAACTGGATTTTTAATATGTCTTTTCCCCTAATATAGGGCACAACCACTCTTGTGAGGTTTGATCTTGGGTTGCCTTGCTAACTAGGCCCGGCTAACGAGGCCTGGTCCCCTTGCTGAAGATGCTCATTCTCAACCAAGCAGTCAAAGTCACCTTGGGATTGCACCCTACCTGGGTCACACCAGCCCTTTAGCCAACTAGATTTTTAGGATGTCTCCTCCCCTAGCATAGGGCACAACTACCCCACTCCAATGAAATTTGATCGTGAGTCATCTTGCTGAAAAGGCTCCTCCATTGTACTATGCTGGCTAAACTTGGGTAAGAAAAAAATGTAATTGTGATAATTAACTAATTGAAATTTCATATATAAAGATATGACATAGAGCATATTATTTATATTAGTTATAAAGATATGACATAGAGCTTATTATTTATAATTAGTGTTTGCTTTCGTGGATGATATTACTTGCCAGGGGGATGTTGCTCTCATGAGTGAAATGGGGTTAGACGCTTACAGATTCTCTATCTCCTGGTCTCGACTTATACCTGGTAACACTGTCACACATACATATATGTTCCTTCATGCACAGTCTAGAAACCTAGCAGTATATTGTTAATATAATTTTTTAAGCCATTACTGCAGATGGAAGGGGTGCAGTCAATCCCAAGGGGCTTGAATACTACAACAATCTTATCAACGAACTTATCCGCCATGGTAATATGATAATTGAGAAGCTTGAGCTTTCCAGTCTTGCAGTAAAATGCAAATAGTGTCAAAGCTGTCATGGCAGAAAATAATTGCCATATTATTGGGTAGTAAATGTGAGATACTGCATATGTTTATTGTTATATTTAAGCAATACATTATTCAACAGTACATATATATAATTTTGGCAAACTGTCCAATGACAAATCAGTTATTTTTTTTTGTTGCCAGTTCTCATTACATGCATTGTGATTGATTGGTACAAATCTTGCAGGTATTGAGCCACATATCACATTGTATCACTTCGATCTGCCTCAAAGTTTGGAAGATGCTTATAACGCATGGCTCAATCGCCAGATAGTGTAATGTTATATTACTTTTATATTTATTTTTTATAATGTTCGTAAACAACTTGATATATGGTGAATTAAGAATCATTTAACAAAAGGATTTGTATATAAAATGTTTTAAAAAGAAATCAAGATACAGAATTACTCTGCTTTTCTGGCCGTGAAATTTTTTATTATTGGTTTATTTATTGTTGACAAGCCTAGTGTCTTATATAAAGTGTATTTAGTGGTAAATTAGAAAAGAGGAAATCGGGATACACCCTCACAATACTTCAACTTTTTAAGACAAAAATCACCCTTCGTACCCAAATATAATTTATAGACTCTGTCGAACACAGACATTCCTATAAAATTCATTCGAAAACTGAGTTACATGTGACCTTTTTCCAGTAAATAAAATCGAAACCAGACAGAGTCCTTCATCACGACCATTTTCTGTTAGTTTTCCCAATAAAGACATGACAACAGCTGTCAGACTTGTTTGAAAAAACAAGACAGAGCTTAAGAAATTTTGCCTGGATTTAAAAATCCTGCAGTTGGAACCTGGAACACTCCAATGGAACAGATTAATATAGTAAAGACAGCCATTCTGGAAGAGACCCTCCTGAGATTGTTTCCACTGTCCCTCCTGGGATTATTTCAAAATATAGCTGGGATCCTTGGCTATTTCTATCGAAATATCCCTAAGCTTTAGAATGATCAATATTGGCCTAAATTAGAATTCTTATAGGCTACTTCTTCGAGGTTTTCCACATATCACTATAAACATATTTGACTATAAATGCAATATGAAAAATCTTATTAACCAGATCGACCAGGGCCCAGTGCAACGTAAGATTTTTTCAATAACAGTCAATTACACTCTTCATATCTATCGAGTATCTTTGAAAGATCAAAACCCTCATAAATAAGTGAGTGTGCCAAATCAGATATACCTTAATGTTTTTTTTGTTCAGAAATAAAAATATGTTATCATTGTATTATAAATAAAAAGATAGTATATATTTCAAAAACATTCTAACCTATCAATTTGTATTACTTCTTCTATCTCTTGTTTTCATTAGAAAGTCTATGTCCTATTCAGCTATATGTAACTTTCTACTCCTTCTGTGGGGCATGCCATTACATTTTCTGTGTTGTATATTTCTGTGTCTAAAATTCTACAAGAAAAAACTTCATTGTCTATGTGTATTAAAAGTATAGTTTTTACTGACTATTTTTACAAAAGATACTTCATTTCCAGGTTTATATATAACTATCTCCTATGAATAGTTGATGCTCCATGTATTTACTAAAATTCTGTGCTTGAAAACTGTGAAATAAAACTTACCTGTCTCTTTTGAAATACCTCTTTTACATAAGAGGTCTGCTGTCCAGTTCTGCTCTCTCTATAGATGTGGTGGAAGTGTATTTAACTGAAAATCCTTTCCAGTATCTAAATCTTCCCCTATGTACTTTGTAAGTGTGAGGTCTGAAATTAAAATGGTTATTAACCTAATTAATTATTCCTTTTGCATTCCCGAAAATCTGTATTTTATCTATCCTGAGTCATTTTGCTACTATGAGAACTCCCCACAATGCTGGAATCTCGGCCTTGTTATTACTACCTATACCTCCCTCTCACCAAAAGTGATAGAGCATGCCAGAGCATGCCTGGTTCAATAGCAATAACTCCACACCCACATTTTCTTTTGTTACTGGCCCATCAAAAAAACCCAACCAGATATTAGCCCCATATGATTCTGTATTTGCATTTCCTACTCCTGTTAGTTTTTATCACAGGCCTTATCTGGTTGAAAAAGGAAACAATTTTGATAATGTCTTCCCTAACAATAACCAATTTCCGTTCAAAAATACAGGCATTCCTACATCTCCGAATGATCCATATGATATAATGACAGTGACTTGTATTTCCTGTGTTTACTAAACCAAGTCATTAGGCTTCTGTACACGACGCTAATAGGCCTCGTCGCAACTAATGACCAAATCATGTTTTATGTTCAGAACCGTAAAGCAATATGCATATCAGATAGATCCACTTCATAGTGTGCTGTAAAACAGGCCTCGAGGCAATTAATGACCTGATAATGTGTTGTGTGCAGAAAGGACTTCAAAGCATATGCCGAAGTTTGCTTTACAGAATTTGGTGACAGGGTCAAGTATTGGACTACTATTAACGAAGCTAATATATTTCCTTTCCTGGGTTATGATCTTGGTTTATGGCCACCTCAACGATGTTCTTATCCGTTTGGAAATTGTAGTGCTGGAAACTCCACAGTGGAACCATACATTGTTGGTCATCACATTTTGTTATCCCATGCGGCCACCGTAGAGCTTTACAGGGAGAAGTTCCAGGTCCTATATTTTAATCCACCTCTGCCAGAGTTATCTGAAGATTTCTTTATTTCTCTGTAATCTTTGCATTAAGGATTAAAGTTGAGATTCGATTAGTAACTTATTTAGAGTAACCATCAAGTATGATGCAGTAAGTTAATCATTGGGTCAAGTTTATAACATTTCCATCTTTTAATTAAATACCACTTTATTTTTATACAGCGAACAAACAAGTTAATTGTAAAAGCAGTGTGCCAATATTACCTTACTGCATAGTGTTTAATCTTTGCAGTGTATCCATTAACTGACATAATCCTTTTATTTTCTAACGTCCAGTAAATGAGTATTTTACAGCAATATCACACTTTTCTTTTGATTTAGATTAACAACATTTAACATATTTGCAGAGCCAGCAAAAGGGCTCCATCGGCATCTCCATCAATGCCGGCTGGTTTGTACCAATGACAAATTCGTCCGAAGACAGCGCTGCGACTCAAAGAATCTTAGATTCCGTATATGGCTGGTAATGGCAGAACCAGAAAACACAACAAATAATGATAAAGTCACTCACCGTTTGTCTCACTAAATTCCATTATTAAGATGTGTGAATTCATTCTCTGATTGAGCAGGATAATAGAGCCTGTTATTTATGGAGAATACCCTGCTTCTATGAAGAAGATTGTAGGCTCCAGATTGCCTTCTTTCACCAAACAAGAATCCGAAAAGCTGAGGGGCTCCTTCGATTTCATTGGTCTCATCCATTATACTACTAAATATGTTTCGGATGCTCCTAGTTACAGGGATTTAACCCCAAGAGACTTTCTAGAAGATTCGTTGGCAACCACTTCAGGTACGTATATACCTGCCTCTAATGTCTTTAAAAACAAAAAAGTGGATTCAGTACTATTTTGATCGAATGCTCTACAAAAAAATAAAACTATTATGTATTCAGAATATAAAGATTAAGAAATGAATTTTCTTCTATGATTTAAAGGATGGTAAATTAACATATTTATTTTTCGTATCAGGGGTCATAACAATTGTAATCGGGCTCAACACTGTCATGCAAAAGTTTACATTAAAATCTGACAATTAGATCTTAAACATCTGATTACCATTTATATTAAGTTGTCCTACATTCAACTCAGCCATTAGATGTTGGTTTGTCCTTTTTAAATATACAATGGTCTGTATTTTTTAATATACTATTAAAGAGATTTATGTTAATTATAAGTTAGACATCTTATACTGATCCAAAAAGAAAACCTTTCCCAACAGGATTTGGACTCTAACCCATCTAGAATTTTATAACTGCAGTGTATCGAAATGGCATCCCTATTGGTGAGGTAGGCATATGATCATATATTCATCTCCGCACTTTATATGTTTATGTGGATGGAGGGTGGTGGACTAATATCTTCATATTGTTGTTTTAAATCCATTGATTAAAGCTGGCACCTACTGGACTTCCTGTTGTCCCATGGGGAATGCAAGCATTATTGGAATACTTCAAGGGACACTATGACAATCCTCCTGTAATAATTTATGAAAACGGTATGTTCTTGTGCTTGTAATACAGTATTCAAAATTCTATGACCCTGTTTTAAATTTTGTCCACATCCCTGAGTAGGATATGGTCGGTCCAACAATGAATCTCTTCCACTTGAGGATGCATTAAACGATGAGCCAAGGGTAGCCTACCTCCATGATTATGTTGAAAGCTTGCTTGCAGCTGTCAGGTACATTAACCAAATACCATATCACATTCCAACTTTAAATGTTGTTTATATTTTTCTTTGCAAAAGAAAAAAAAGAGAAAAGTATATTTATTAAATTTGGACTAGTATAAATTCAAAGTAGTTTTTTTTTTTCAAAATTTATTTAAAAACATGTTTTTTATTCATTTATTTTTTAATAAAATAAGGATAAGTTTATTGGAGGAATTGTCAAGATGGTTAAAAGTGGTCAAAATCAGACTAAAAAAATTTCAAAAAATTTAGCATTAGCCGTATTTGAATGTATCTGAATGTTTTTATGGTAGAAATAGTTTCAGCACTATCAAAAACCTTTGAATCATCCAAAATCTTAAAACTTTATAGACATAACTTTATAGCAATATCACATTCCAACTTGAAATGTTGTTTATATTTTTCTTTCCAAAAGAAAAAAGGAAAAAAAGTATATTTATTAAATTTGGAATAGTATAAATTTATTTCAGATATTTTTTTAATTTTACTTTATTTTTCTCAAAATTTATTTAAAAAAAAAATTATCCAGGTGGAGAAATTGGTTGGATGGTTTAAAGTGACAGGAATTTTGGCAAAATAAAATTCCTAGTTTTTGAATTATGTTTTTGATGGTAAAAATAGATTCAGCACCATCAAAGAGTTTTGGAGCTGGTAAAATCTTAAAATTTCATAGCTGTAACCTGGATTTACAAAAATCTTTGCAAAATTTTATTAAAATCTTGCCAAAAATTCTATAATTTAAAAAAAAAAAAAAAAAACCAAGATACTCATAATTAAAATAAAAATCTATATTTATTTTATGAAATGGTTGGACAACATTTGATGTGATGGCTGAGTGCTTACCAAATTGAAGAGGAAGTTTGTGCAGGAATGGATCAAATGCCCGCGCATACTTTGTGTGGAGTTTCGTTGACAGTTTCGAGTTTCTATATGGTTATACAATCCGCTATGGACTGTATTACGTGGATTTCAAAGATAGAGATTTGAAGAGGTACCCAACTCTTTCTGTTCGCTGGTACACTCATTTCTTAAAGAAACACACAGATCATCGGCCTGTCCTATCATCTTGTTGCGACCGTGCAAACTGTATTCACAGTTCCTTGAACGCCCAATCCTTTACGAAAGAACAGCCACTGCTTGAAGCAATTTAGAAAGTGAGCTTCAACGGATCGATACGAATCCTGTGAATAATTATTGCGCATAATTATATGTTTCTCATATCTTTCAGAATGGACGCACGGCTGGATTACAATATTTTCACTTTATGGAATTAGAATCATACTTGGTTTAGCTATCGTCGTGATCAGAAACATTTATTTTGATTTTGTTTTGAGTTCCCTGCATTGGGTATCGTTCCACCTTAACACTTGAATCCACTGTAAGTCTGGCTTCTGCTTATGGAAATTATAAAATGAGACTTCATTATGGCAATTCTTCAACATTTTCTATACGTATATCCTTTTCGGTTGTAATGTTTGTGATATGGTATGTAAAGGGCAAAAAAAAAAAAAATGCTCATTAAGGTATATCAAACACATTTATAATGCGATTGTGTTAGTTTGTGATATGGTATGTAATGGTTTATAAACGGCAAAAAAAAATGCAGATTAATGTATATCAAACACATTTATTAATATGATTGTGCTACTTGACAACGAAGCATGGGAAAGATAAGTAGAACATGGTTGGCTACTCTTAAATGGAGGGTTACTATGGTCAATATAGAGTTGACTATGGATAACCATGGTTGTCTGCAAGTAATTATAGTTGACTATGATAGATTATGATTCACAATGGTTGACCATGTTTGATCATGGATGGCCATGGTTTCCGATGGTTGATTATAGTTGGGTATGTTAACCATGGTTAACCATGTTGACCATGAGTGAACATGGTTTGACCAATCTGATCATGGTTGACCATAGTTTTCTATCATAGATTATGGTGGTTCATGTTGACAATGGATGGCCATGGTTGACCATTTTCGATAGTGACAATGGTTGAGCCTGTTTAACCATTCTAACTGTGGTTGACCACGGTTTTCCATGTTGAGCATGTTAACCATGATTTTTCAATGTTGACTATGTTCAACAAAAGATGACTATGGTTGGTCATGGTTGATCATCGTTAACTATGGTTGAACATGGCTAACTAAAATTGATGGTTGACAATTGCTGACCATGGTTGACTATGGTCAATCATGGCAAATATATTCAACTATGGTTGATGATGGTTATTTATGCTAACCATAGTTATCTACAGACTACCATAGTTGACTACGGTCAACCATAGTTAAGCATAGGCGCAAATCATGGTGACCATAACTAACTATGGTTGACCACATTAACTATTGTTGATTAGAGCTTCTGGAATCGTCTGTATTCAATTTGAAAGACCCCAAGTTTCAGGTGAACACTTCACCCATCTTCAAGGCAGAGAACTTTTTCAATGATAGGAAGAGTGTTGGACCAATATATATATATATATATATATATATATATATATAGCTAACAGGAAACTAACCTTTAGATAATTAGAGATTTAAGGGTAGGATGACAATGATTGAGTCAAAGCAATTAAGAAATTATAGCTAACGGGAAACTAGCTGTTAGAAAATTAGAGATTTAAGGGTAGGATGATAATGATTGAGTCAAAGCAATTCTGAAATTAAATCAATTGATTAGATGAATAATTTAAATTAAATTAAGATTAAATGAATAATTCAAATTAATATTAAAATGAATTCATAATCAATAACTAGCGGTTAGAGGATAAATTTAATTGATTAAAGAGATAATTGAAGGTTGACTATGGTTGACTATTAACTAACTATTGCTAGACTATGGTTGACCACATTGAATATGGATAACAAAGGTAAAGTTGACCATGGTTGACAATGGTAATAATAATATAAATTATTATTAATCTTTTTAAAATCTTATTAATATTAATATCAATAAGATTTAAAAAACTAATCCTTATAAATAAAACTCTATTAAAACTTATTAATATCAATATTGTTAAACAATTATAACCCTTATAAATCCTATTAATATTAGCAAATGTGTTTTACACCATATTAACATTAATAGTATTAAACATTTTTAAACTTTGACTATAGGTGAGCATGGTTTAACCATGGAAGAATATGGCTTAACCAAGTTCACCATCGGTGAACATGGTTTGATTAATTTGACTATGGTTGATCATAGTTTTCTATGATAGAGTATGGTTGTCCATATTGATAATGAATGGCTATGATTAACCATGTTTTACGATGCTGACCTAGGTTGACCATGTTTGCCCATATTAACCATGGTTGATCATGGTTTTCAAAGGTTGATTATGGTGACTATGGTTAACCAAAGATGACCATGATTGACCATGGTTGACCTAATTTTCTCATGGTTGACTATAATTGATGATGCTTGACTATAGATAACTACGATTGATTTTGGTTAACCATGATGACTATGGTTAACCATGTGGACTACAGTCAACTATGGTTAACAATAGTTGATCGTGGTGACCATAGTTAACTATGGTCAACCATAGTTATCATAGTCAACCATGGTGACAATAGGTGATTATGGTTCACCACATTAACTATAGTTGACCATGGTGAACATGGTTGATTGAAGATGACCATCCTTGCTCATGGTTGATTAAGGGTGACCATGGTTGACTGTTATCAATCTTAGTTAACCATGAATAGATTTAGTCAACCATGACCAATTATGGTCAACCGTGATTGATCATGGTATACATGGTAAACCATGATTAACCATGGCCATATTTTGTAAATGATAGTCACCCATAAACACCATGTCCAACCATGTGGTCAAAGTTGGTAAGGCATATTCACCATATTTAATGTCATATTTTGTTCATTATGTTGTGACATTGTTATTTGTTCATCACATCGTGATATTGTTTTTTTGTTCACCAAAATTGCAACATTGATTTTGGTTCATCAGCATGTGATCCATGTCATATAAGGAATGAAATGAAATGAAGGAAAATAAATGGAACAAACAAACAAAGAAATATAGCAGGTATTATAATAATGTGGTGAAAACTCAACTTCTATTAATAAATGAAATACATAATATTATGGGCACGGATTGGCTAGAATAGTGGTAGATATCTTTGAACAAAAGAGATTGGGGTTATGTGCATATATAAAAGCTATTACAAGAAGCTGGGAGAATGGCCTTTTAACATAGCAAGAATCTAGATGTCCAAAAACCTAATCCAAGAAGATGAAATGCCAAAAGGTTTGTAGGCCTTGATGGGGTTAGTTGGTACATCAACTTTCCAGGGTCGTAATTTTTCATACAATCTTTATTTGGCACACTTAGTAGCCCACTGGAAATGTCTAGCTAAGAATTACACATTCTAACTTGGTCCCAAGTGATGGGCCCCAACAAGAGGTATATTATAAGGCCCATTTTGCTATCCTCCAACCTATAATTTCTTCTTTTCTCACATTAATTAACATTCTTTTGGCTATAATGTGCTTAATAGGAAAATTAAAGGATGTTTGTCATACTTCGTGGACTAATGTGGTTAATGTGCAGGGAAAAAAACATTTTTTAGTGCATTTACTATGCAGAGGCACGTTGGAGGCATCTAGAGGAGATGTAGTAGGCTTGTCCCCCACATAAATGATGAAAATCACTTAGCGTTGATAGAATTTCCATTAATATCTCATTAGTTCAATGGTTAAATTCAAATAGGGAAGAAAAGTATAAGTCTACTTGTTTACATATTTTTAGTTGCTCGTTTGGGAAAGAAAAAATGATGTATGATTGGGTACTTTAGACACTTTGAACCACAATGGATGATGCAAATCAATTAATTTTGTTAGAATTTATATTAATCTCACATTAATGCAATGGTTAAATTCAAATCATGTGAAGAAAAACATTAGTCCATTTATTTGCATAATCCTCATGCTCATGTCACTATACTTTGGTATAAAAAAATAGGTACCAAAAATGTTACAAAATAATTGGATACGTGGGATTTCTAGTAAAAAAATGTTCATTTTGGTAAATTACAAAGTTGTATTCAGAGGGGATTTCAGCAAAGGAATTTGGGAAATAATTTTTAATATCTAGTGAAATTAGGGGTATTCTTTAGTATCCCATGAAATCATGTGCTAAATCATATGTTCAACAAGTGAAGCTCCATGATTTTAACTCCTAACTCAATCTAGGATGTCGATTATAGAGTGTTATAGAAATTATTTGAGAAAAATGGCGGCCTCAAAGATGTATATCTCATTGAAATCATGCAAGTTATGGGGAACCACTATTGGGTATGTGTTATATTATTTGCATGATTACCATCATGCACTATAAATTACATAGAAGAAAATGGTTATTGTTTCATCCCCAATAGTCACAGGTTTCGAGGAGTATTCCTTAAAAAATAGGTTACTTTTAATCTGCTTTTAGCCTTTTTTGGGTGTTTTCAGCCAATGTTTTTTCAATCCATCGTAATGCAATTATAGTTAAGGAATATAATTTGGGTTAACAAATTAAGGTTTTGAGTATCATAGGATCTTATATATTATATTGTAAATGGTGAAGAAAATACAATGAGTGTTAGAGGTGTGTCTATAAACATTTGTTCGTTTTCTTTTCTTAGTTAAGGATTTCTAGGATAAATATTTGGGTATTACAAGTTTATTTTCTATTTTTACTTTTTTATTTATAAAATATCTATGTATGAATTACTTTACTATAAAGGTTTAAAAAATACATTCAGTATCATTGTAGTTTTTTGCTTCAATGATACATTTTTATTGCTACAAGTTTAGTTATCCGGGGTCTATGAACCTAGTTTGAATGAGAGCTATGTGATGGTGATTCTTGTGGTGAAAGAAAATGGAAAATAATTTGAAAATAAAGATCAAGAAAATTATTGGGAAAATATTTGCACTATGGAAGTCCAAGATGGCACACCTTTTAGTAGATAAAAAACAATGAGTCATAGTGGCCCCCTAGCATTGCACCTATGGGAATGTGGACATGTGGACAAAAGATTGGATAAAGTTGGATAGGAAGAGCACAACCATTAGAGAAAATTTCAACCTAAAAGTGCACATGAAATTTTCATTTAATTTATATGTCATAATATGTAAACCAATCAAAATGCTTTAAATTTAAAAAGAGGCACATGTAAATATTTTGGAGGGAAAAAAATAAAGCTATTTTTTTTAATTGTTTTTTGGACTTATCTCCTTATAGGTTTACTCAAATTTCAAGTGTAGACACTCACTCGATGAAAAATTAATTTCCATATCCAACGAGTACCCATTATGGGTACTTTTGAGAAGACCCACCTTGATAAAAATTGCAGATACATTAAAAAAACATGTTTCAACATGTTTTTTAATGTATATGCAAATTTTATCAATGTGGGTCTTCTCAAAAGTATGCATAATGCATACTCGTTGAATATGAAATTTAATTATGCATCTAATGAGTGTCTAAACGTGAAATTTTGAGTAAACATATAAGGAGATAAACCAAAAATACAATTAAAAAAAAATTAGTTTTTCTCTTTTCCCTCAGAAATTCATAACTCTTATTTTATCATTTTTACTATTATTTTATTATTTTCCTTAGGAGGCCACTTTTAGGCTAAAATTTCCTCTAATGCTAGTTGCGTATTTCAGATTCATTATTACTAAAAGTTTTGGGAAAATTTACAACCAAGGCATGATGGGATAAGTTAGGAGCTTTGTATGAATCCAACTCTTGAGTAAATAAAATTTTCCCTTGAAAGAAGTTGTAACAACCCCTCGTTGATTTTACATGTAAATAAAATAAGGCCAATGTCATGGGATACATATTCCAAGATGAATGTTGGGAAAAACATAGTGATGGGTATCATTTGTAATTAATTTATAGCTATGGAAATTGAAAAAGGCATTGACAAAGGTAAAAAGACAATAATTGTCATTTATTTATGAAAAACAAAGGAAAATAGGAGAAAAGGAAGGTGAAGTGACACAAATTTGCATGAGAGGGAAATTGAAGGGAAAATGAAAATAATAGAGGCATCAATGATCAAAATATTTCCATTCGTATAAAATGGCTAATCAGTTACTAAAAAATGACTAAAATTTGCATATAAATGACCATTTTTCAGTCGGTGACTAATAGTGGCTAACTTACAGTATCTTATAACGCGGCCAATTTTTAATCGTATTTAGCTTAATCATTAATTGGTTGTCTCAATTTCATTGTCTAGTAGTATATTTGGCCATGAATTTGGTTATAAATTTAGTCATTAATTGCCACAATTAATGACCAAACACACTGTAACAAAATATACGACTACATGATCACCTGAGAAAATCAATTAATGACCAAGGAAATTTGACCAAAATGTTGGTCATGTTATAAGATACTATAAATTAGCTACTTATAGTCATATATATGCAAATTTTAGTCATCGCTTGAAACCAATTAATGACCAAAGAAATATAACTAAAGTTCAGTAGTGTTATAAAATATTGTAAATTAGCTACTAATAGTCGCATATATATAAAATTTAGTCTTCATTTGTAATCACAAATTTATCATTTACAGTAGTCATTTATCTTTTCTTGATAATTTCGTATCATTATATAAACGATTGTTTTAGTAGTTTATATTCATTTCATTTACTTTCATTAATAATCATTATAAACAACTAATTTAGTTGTATATTTATTTTATTTGTTTTCATCATTAATCGATATAAACTACTAATTTAGTAGTTTTAGATTGATTTTATGTGTTTATTATTAATCAACATAAATTAATTAGTATGATTTTGTCACTAAATTTAAAACATGTCATATAATGTGTATGTTCTTCTATTAAAAAAATGTAAAGTTATATATGTTAATTATATTATATGAAATGTCAAGTATTAAAATATGAGTTTCTAACCTATTATTGGTCAGACTACAATTTACACATGAAATATTGTGTCATCACGTCAAAACATTATCATTGTGTTGCCAAGACATTGCAAGTAAATTCACCAACTCTAAATACTTGACCATAAATCTATATGTGCATGTCTCATGTAGGTTATGGCTTGAAGGATATCACTAAAATGGTTCTCTTCTTTCTCTTTCGAAATTTTTCACTCCAGTGTTATTGTTCTCCTCTTTCTTCAATTTCTAATTCTTATAACCATAGAATATTGAGTTCTTTTTCTGAAAATGAAAGAAGATACAATGCAGAGTATAAGACATGAAAGACACTGAACATTGGAATATAAACTAAAGTGGAATATAAAGGATTTATACGACATATACCTCAACATCAACAATGTCAATGCCATTTTTTCCCAAAAAAAAATAAGAAAGACAAACAAGTTTTCTTTAGTTGGGAAATAGTGGAAACTATGTGGCTAGATGACCTATATAAACAAAGAAAATAAAATATCACCATAGAAAAGAACACCTTAGGAACTTAGTATTCAACCTTCATGAAAAGATTACGCATGATCATGCCAACTAAGTTACATGCTAAAAATCTCACATTATAGATAACTTCTGAAAACAAATGGAAAGAAAAAGACAACATATAATGAATAATATATGACAAATCGCTAGCAAATTGCATCATAGAAGAAAACATTTTTCCTATGGGTACCCATACATGTGAGTGGGTAACATGACCCAATATTCCATGATCCTTAGGATCATGAGGAAGCAAACCTCTTACTAACATAATGATTGATTGGTTGCATATTGGCCTTGCCTCTTTTTTGTGAGTCCAAAAAATAAAAATAAGTCCATCCTTAACTAGTTTTACTCCATAGTATGGTTTTTGCATGTTATCTCCACATACCCACCAAAAATGTCAAATATGTCAAACAAATGAAATTTTGGAATTGTTTCTAAAACTATGTGATTTACACCCCCTTCTATTGTATCTGACCAAATGTACCCACTTGATTTTTTTTCTTTCATATTCATTTACATCCTGAAAAATATCCATTTCAAAAACCAAGACAACCCAAATACCTCAGGATCCTAACACTCATTTGTATTTTCCACAAACCATAGGTATTAATACTCTCTTATGATCAACCTGCTCGTCTTAATATATATTTTCTCTTCTTTCCATTCTTGATGCACATAAAGTGATCTATTAGTTAGTCAACAAGCTACAGTTAAAAGTGACAATTCCATCATTTTTCATGAAATGTCTCCATGTAATATTTTATTCCTTTTCCTGAAAAACAACTCTTTCATTAGTAAATCAGAGAGCGTCTTTCATGTGCTATAGAAAATATGAATTTCAAGATATTATGAGTACTACATAAAAAATTAAAAGTAATATTACTACAAAAGTATCCCGTTTCTAAGTAAATAGATGTCAGGAATACGTTAAAAAACACAAGACTACCATTTATAGCAGTGAATTTCAATCATGGTTAATTAAAAACAAAATTACCCTTATGTTCATTAGTTTAAGTAACAGATTCAGTCAATGATTGATTGTTGGTGGTTGATTGAGGATCATATTTTTTGGAAATTACAATTTTTTTGGTATTTTTTCTCCGGTTTTTCCTACTTGTCCGAAGATTCTAGTAGCATCATTTCCCATGTTCCTCACCTCGTATTCATCATCCTTGGCCTCCTGCACTTCTTGAGCCTACAAAATTTACAAACAAATGAGAAACCAAATATACCAAAATCCATAAGAATGGATGAAGCAACTCGCTTCTAAGACAGGAAGAGTCAACACAACTCTGGATCTATCAAAAGTGTTGAAAGATGCAGAAAATACATCCAACTCCTTTGTAAATATATCTAGGTCTTTACACCGTAGAGATTTGGGTGTTTCCTTTTTAAGATCCTCAACATCACCCTCAAGTTTGTCTCTCTCAACACATAATTGCTGGAATTTTTCTAAAGTCAGGTTACTATTTCCATGGATAGAAGATACTCATAATCTCCCACAGAAAAACCCTTTACTTCCTAAATGTTGTGTGCAGGAGACTCTTCATCATTTGATATTTCCTTAGCAATAGATGCCTCAACATGTTTTCTCTTCTTTAAGAAATGAGTGTACCAACGAATAGAAAGAGTTGGGTAACTCTTTAAATCTCTATATTTGAAATCAACGTAATACAGTTCATAATGGGTTGTATAACCATGTAGAACCTCGAAACTGTCAACAAAACTCCACACAAAGTATCTGCGGGCATTGGATCCATTCCTGCACAAAATTCCACTCCAATTTGGTAACCAATCAGCCATCATAGGTTACCTTGAAAAACAATTTCATAAAATAAATGCAGTTTATATTAAATAAATAAATAAAAATAATCTTTGAAACTTTAAAATTAAGATGAATTTATACTCTTATAGATTTAATAAAGATACTTGTCTCCTTATTATTTTGCAAAAACAACTATAATCAACATTCAAATTTGGAATGTTTGAATGTGATGTTGTAATTGGTTAATGTACCTGACAGTTGCAAGAAAGCTTTGAACATAATCATGGAGGTAGGCTACCCTTGACTTATCTTTTAATGTGTCTGCAAGTGGAAGAGATTCATTGTTGGACAGGCCATATCCTACTTTATGGATGCGATCCAAAATTTAAAACATGGGCATAGAATTTGAATTTTCAATACTGTAGTACAAGCACAAGAACATACCAATTTCATAAATTATTAGAGGAGGATTTTCATAGAGCCCTTTGAAGTATTCCAATAATGATTTCATTCCCCATGGGACAACATGAAGTCCAGTAGGTGCCAACTTTAATCAATGGATTTAAAATAACAATATGAAGATATTAGTCCACCACCCTCCATCCATATAAACATATAAAGTACAGAGATGAATATATGATCATATGCCTACCTCACCAATAGGGAAGCCATTTCGATACACTACAGTTATGAAATTCTAGATGGATTAGAGGCTGCATATGTATAATAGAATATGATATAATGTTTATATTGGCTTATAATTAACATAAATATTTTAACTAACATAAAACTTTTAAGAGTATATATATATATATAAGAACAAACCAACATCTAATAGGTGACTTTTGAATATCTAACAACATAACAGCTTTATATGTTTGTAGACAATTCCATCGAAATAGTACCTGGATATTAGAGGCGGGAATATACTTGAAGTGGTTCTCAACGAATATTCTATGTAGTCTCTTGGGGTTAAATCCATGTAACTA
Source organism: Pinus albicaulis (assembly GCA_034641835.2). Taxonomy (NCBI): domain Eukaryota; kingdom Viridiplantae; phylum Streptophyta; class Pinopsida; order Pinales; family Pinaceae; genus Pinus; species Pinus albicaulis. Next base: position 1,004,448,741 of record CM076572.1, read on the forward strand.
GGAGAATCCGAAAAATATTTAGTAGTATATTGGATGAGACCAATGAAATCGAAGGAACCCCTCATCTTTTGGGATTCTTGTTCGGTGAATGAAGGCAATCTCGAGCCTACAATATTCTTCATAGAAGAAGGGCAATCTCCATAAATAACAGGCTCTATCATCCTGCTCATTCAGAGAACAAATTCACACATCTCAATAAAGAAATTTAGTCATAGAAACGGTGAGTGAATTTATCAATATTTTTTGTTTTTTCTGGTTCTGCAATTACTAGCCATTTATGAAATCTATAACTCTTTCAGTACCAATGATGTCTTCAGACGAGTTTTTCATTGGTACAAACCAACCAACATTGATGGAGATGCCAATGGTGCCCTTTTGCTTGCTCTACAAATATGCTTCTTTTTTTTTGTAAACTTAGTAGTGCCCCTATATTCTCTATTCATTCCATAAAACCAAAATGCGGGTTACATCAAAATATACAACTTCTGACCTCAACCTGCCCATAGGAAACCAGGTCTATTGGTTGTCTTAAAGAGTTATAGGCCATCCAAAACTTAAAAAACTTAAAGTGGTATCCTACTATCTTTAATGGTCTATTATCTATCATAACATACATAAACATATAGAAAAAGTAAATGCTATCCGTGTTCATTGCAAAAAATAGAAATTTAGAGAGTTCATTCCTCAGAAGACTCAATGGGTGTCGGGTCTTTGACACTCAATCCTGGCATATAAACCTGATGCATACTTTACAGTTGTATATCGATACGTCCAAGACGGACGTTCTAGTGGTGTTGTTGTAAATGGATCTCCCAGATATCTCTGTGAATTTCTGCCAAAATTGAGGCTGCCTACGGGTCTCCCTCAATCTCTTGGATTGTGACAATCGCCTTCACCAATAGACATTTCAGGGTCCATTAGATACGAATTGACTAATGGAATAGAGACCATCTGTTGCGGGTATTACCAGTATCAGTTAAAATCAGGTCCAAATCTTCCTTGGTCAGTTCTTCTTCCTCTTTCTCCCTTATATCATGTTCCCACCCAGAGATCAAGGATTTGACATGGTTGGGAGTGCCATCTAGGTAAGCTTGAAATAGGTTCTCCATTATCTCTTTGCCAGACTTCCATCCTCGTCTAACTATTCTAGATTTGGCTTTCCCCTTGGTTTTTCCATCCTTCTTAGCCGAATGAGCTTTAACCATTTTCTTTAGAACCCAGTCTTCTAGGAAATATCTGTGCATGTGAGAATTGCTAGGAAGACTTGTAGTAGTACACAAATAGTAATATGAATGTTAAAATTACTAATAAGGATAATATGGTGTTATCTGGGAGCTAGTATATTCCTGACACCCCTACTAGGAGAAATAGCAGCTTGCACATTCAACCCCATAACTTCCAAACATGACACAACCTTCCATTTATTGGTATTCTAACCCTTCCAATTATTAACTGAAAACGTAAAATTATAGAGCAGATGCAACAGAACCCCATGACTAACCCCGACTACACAGAAGAAGCCCCTCATTATCTATACAAAAACTTCATGACAAACAACAATATCCTGACAAACCTAGACCAAAGAACATAAAGTAGCCTCTACTAGCCCGAGAATTAAACTTCGGAACATTCCGAAAACATGACCAATGGTTTTATCCAGAGTGCTAACATCCCTTCTACCTGAACAATTGCAGCCATACGTTATCAAACCACCACCCACAGAGATATCATTGTAGGCCATATGGTCAATTTCCGAAATATGTCGACTACCATAAAGATCAATACGAAGGTGATTATAAGAAATTATAGTATGACTAGCTACATTGGCATGCAGAGGGCAAAAGTAAGAAGGATGCCAGATAAATTCAGGAAAAAAATAGACCAGGGGCGAAGAAGGACATGCAAGTCCATTACCACCCCATGCAATTTCTTTGATATAATAGGCAGGGGCTACGAATAGACATAAATCAATTAAATGCATCCATGCAGGAGCAACAAAAAGATGACAGTCGGAAAAATGCAAACATGTAGTGATAATAGAGCCTTCCGAGTTATGAGGGTGGTGGCATTGCAATACTACCTCCTCAGGAATTTGACTCGCCAAAGTACCCCCCAGAACCCCACAACCAAAATGTAGAGAGGAGGAGACATAAAAATCTATAAGATCCATGTTACCCTTAGCGACAGCCTGAACCGTGAATTGCAAGGGGACAAGTAATACAAATTAACCATAACCAAAGTAAAAAAATCCATAATAACCTCATTGACAACCTTGTTAAACATGGAGGACCAGATACAATATTCATTGCATAGGTAAGAGGAAAATTCAATACATACCCTTGCAGACGACACGCTGAAGTTAACAGAGCTCGCCATTGATCTCCTAACTACCTCTCAATGCTCTGCGCTCCACCGAATGTCTTACTCCACAAGCCAGAAGAAGGAATTTTATTATGAAACCTCCACCTCCCGTGCCAACACTTTCCCTGGAGCCTTCTAACAAGCCCCCTGACATGCCTGGATGTTCGGCATAATTCTTAAATGCGGTCATTAATCTCTGTGGTTGGAGTCGCCCACTGCTATCAGCACACATCATATTCGCTGTGGATTTGGAAGTTGCGTACAAACGCCACGTTTCTCCCGACTCCTCGCCACATGGCACCCCGATCGGGGGTTGTGGTTTTCATTGTTATCCTGTTCTACCATCTCTTGCAGATTTGAGAGACCCATATCCTGTAGAGTTTGCTCCCATGAGTTATCTAGGATCCTGCCTTAGTTATTGCAATCATCTTTTGCAAGTAGATATGCTACCTCATTGCCTGATCGCCTAACATGAGACGGAATTATGTAGCTAATGCTCGGCATAATTTCCTTTATCTCCTAGATAAGTCTGGTTGTTCACAAACTATTACTGGTATGTTCCCAGCGCGCTCCTCTCTACAACTTCTGGAGTATACTTGTAACCATGGCCGAGTCTCCTTCCACCACAAGTCGATGATATTGTTCCTTGCTTGCAATTATGATTCCCTGCTTAACTGCATTTAGTTCAGCCTCGTTGTTACTGGCATAACCCAATTCCATAGCATAAGTTCTTACAACTTGGCCTCGACAATCTCGAAAAATTCCCCCTGCCCCTGCTTGACTTGGGTTTCCCTTCCAGGCCTCATCATAATTCAATTTAAGTAAGCCTTGTTGTGGTGGACTATACTTATCCCTTACCTGGTAAGCCATTGGCTTGATTTTCCATGAGGTCGGGGCCAGCATTTTCCATGAGGTTGGGGCCTCCTTTCCCTATACCATCCAATCCTCTAGGGCCCATTTTTCCTCTAGGACACTCTCTCCTATATTTTTTACAACGGTTTTCCATATTTCAGTAGTTTTTCGTTTCTTGCCTCTAAACATTCTCATATTTCTTTCCTTCCAAACTGCCCAAATCAGGAAACCAATAGACATTGACCAAGCTCTGTTGACAAAAAGGCTCTGTATCCCCCTCATCTCCAATTTTCAATCATGTGTTGGATGCTTGCATTGTCTCTATCATTTTGCTGGAACAATATGAATAAATTCTACCACATAAGGTCAGCAACAAGGCAGTTGTTCAAGAGGTGTTCCAGGATTTCGGTGTTTTCTCCACACATTACACAAATCGAGGGTCCCAACATCCCTCGTCTCTGCAATTGATCCACCATGACCAGCAATCCATAAGAAGTATTTGATTTTAGGTCATGTTTATTAGACTAGAATCTCTACCATAATCTACCATCAGGAGGTTCCACATTATTATCTTTAATTTTGTAGGCTTATTGAATTGTGAACATGCCTTTAGTTTTGTATCCCCATCGTAGGATGTCATTCCCATTAAGTATAGGTAATTTCCTGGATTGTCGTTCTTTCTCCAAGGTTCCCCATTGTTGTGTATCTACAGCATGTTGCCAATGATGCTTATGCATCTCCTTCCTCCAATACTAATCATTATGTTCCTTCTAGTAGTGATCTACCGATTTCATATTCACTTTATTTGTAAATATGAAATTCTCTGCTAGGTCAAGACTACTGAACAATTTTTCTCTCTGCTGCCAATAGTCCTCCCAAAACCGGGTTGTATTTCCTCCCCTAATCTCCCAAAAACTATGATCTTTGATGAGGTTCCTATTGGAAGAAGCTAAGTTCCATATCACAGATCCTTTAGGTATGTTCTATACCTACAACTTATCAACAACATTATGTGGCATAACATATTTATGCTCCGAGATTTTTTTACAGATATCTCTTCCCCCATGTAACCATCTCCACCACAACTTGCTCCCATTACCTTATTAAGAATGAAGGGATCTTGAAGACCTAGACCTCCCTCCCTTTTAGTCCTAATCATATTATCCCGGGATAGAAGAGCCCATTTACGGTTTTGTTGGGATCCTTTCCATAGGAACATTTTAAAGATGTTAGTCATCTCAGTGCAGCTAGACTTAGGAGCAGCCATCCCTGATAATTGATAAATGGGGATTGATTGGAGGACGTATTTTACAAGAACCACAGGACTAGGAGCATTGAGAGCTCGAAAGGACCAATTTTGGAGACGATTTTGGATACGATTAATGAGGTTCTTCCACCGGGATACACGGAGGGATTTAAGGGAAAGAGGCATCCCCAGATACTTCGTGGGGAGGGATCCAATGCTGAACCCTAGGGTGCGAGCCAAAAACCATTGAGACTGAGGGGCAGTATTAAAAAATAAAACATTTGATTATTCATTGTTGATAAGGATTCTGGATGCTGCCATAAAATCCTTAAGAATATATAATATGAATTTCGAATATTTAAGGGTTGCTTGGAATAAAAGCATAATATCATCCATGAACTGCTAGTCAGATAGATTAAGGCCTACCCCCCATAGATTCAACCCCTTGAAATATCCTTCGGCAACCTTGTTTTTGATATATCTTCCTAGCAGACCTTCCCAGCAATGATAAACAGAAACAGAGATAAAGGATCTCCCTGTCTCAGCCCCCGAGAAGCATTGAAAGGGTCGGAAGGAGAACTGTTGACCAAGATAGAGAAATTAGGGGTGGAGATAAAGGATAGGATCCATTGAACCCATATATGATCAAAGCCATAAGCCTGAAGGATATTATGTAGGTAGGTCCAACTGAGATGGTCGTAGGCTTTGGCGAGGTCGAGTTTTATCAACATACCTTTGGCTTTAAGGGTGCGAAGGGAGTGGATGGCTTCTTGGGTTGTGAGAATACCATCCAAGATTTGTCTGTCTTTTACAAATCCAGTCTCTTTAGGAGAAATAAGAATAGGGAGAATAGGATTAATACGATTCACCATGATAGTAGACAGAATTTTATATATTACATTACAGAGGGAGATAGGTCTAAAACCTTAAGCAACACCGAAATACTCCTGTTTTAGAATCAAAGAAATAAAAGTGGAGTTCATAGCAGGATATACGTATCTTTTTCTTTGCGACTCCTCAACCAGGTCGAGGATATCTTTACCAATGAAGGGCCATGTAGCCTGAAAGAATTCAGCTGTAAAACCATCTAGTCTCAACGCCTTATTTTTAGCTAAGCCCTTAATGACTTCCTCCACTTCCATTAGAGTAATTTCCCTAAGTAATGCCAAGTTCTGATCTTCGATGACTACATGAGGTATATATTGTTTTATTATTTTTATTGCTTACATTCTGTTGTGATTTGGTTCCGTTAGGATATCACTGAATTGATTCACCAACAGATCCTCCATGTCTTGATGTTGGACGAGTCTATTTCCTACAAGGTCTTTAAGAGAGAATATTCGATTGTGTTGACACCTTTGGATAATTTATTTATGAAAGAAGCTAGAATTTATGTCCCCTTCTCTTAACCACTGAATTCTAGATTTTTGTTTCCACATAATTTCTTCCTATTTACGGCGTTCTTATAATTTTCTAATGATGATACCTTCCTCCATGACCAGGGCCTCTAATCTCCCTTGGAGAATCATTTTCTATTGTATTTGTTTCATATGTCCATGTAATTTTTCGTTGTCCTGATGTATATTCCCAAATTCAGTTTTGTTCCATTTTTTTATTTTCTGCTTGATATATTTGATTCGAAGTTGAAAGGTACGCATCCTATTCCTCCCTTTAACTCGACTTTCTTCCCACAAGCTCTTGACTTTGTCAATGAAAGTCGGATCCCTTAACCAAAAAACTTCAAATCTAAATGGCCTCTTCTTATTCCTCTGTTTCATGTCCACCTATATTGGCCAGTGGTCAGATCCCATATATGGGAGAATAGAGGTTTCATAAAATACATCCGTATTGATGAGATCTTCTGATATTAGAAATCTATCCAAGCAAGATGATACCTGATGTGTCCCTCCTCGCGTGTTGTTCCAAGTGAATTTACCATTGACGGTAGGTATATCCACTAATCAAAGGTATGTTATTATGTCTGTAAATAGCTCCATATCACTCTCATTTCTCAATATTCCTCCTTTTTTCTCTTCTATTCGTGTCTCATGTTGAAATCCCCTCCCAACAGCCAGTATTTCTCATTATGGAGATTTTTTAACATTTTTATACTATCCATGAATGCTAACTTCTCTCCTGGCATGTGTGGACCATACACAGAGGAAACTAAGATCCAATATTTCATCCTGATTTGTCTAAAGTGTCCTATTACGATACGAGGTAGACCAATCCACCCTTCCACCATAATCTTTGTTGGGTTCCAAAGGATCGCTATACCGCCTGCACTTCCTCGTGAGTCTATGGCCATTACTTCATATCTAGGATTCAAAAATTTTAGAATTTCCTCTAGTCTTTTCCCCGAGACTTTAGTTTCCTGAAGGAGTACCAGTTGCGGTCTCTCTGTCTTCGATCTTTCCTGCAAATATCACTGCTTTCCTTTACTATTAAGGCCCCTCACATTCTTGGAGATAACTATCATTGGGGAACTTTGTGAAGTTGTTGGAATACCGTTGAAAGTGGTATTACCCTGCCCGAATTAACTAAAATTTCCCCAACCGTCTGGATAGATTCTTGTAAAGTCTTTCTGCCTTTCATTTTTCCTACTTTGGGTTGGACATTGATTTCCTGACTATTTCCTTTTCGACTACTAGGCTTATTTTCCATTTCAGATTATCTTCGTTCTTGGGAAGTTAATTATTGTTCGAAAGTTTCTTTATATAGATTCTTTTGATCATCGGGGATAAATCTATCATCTCGATTTCACCATTCTTGCAACAGTTTTTTTAAAACCATTTCTTTCGTACTTAACTCATCTTTCGTTATGTCTACCTCCATATCCTCTTGATCCGAGATTTGGATTTGTTCCTCTTTGTCGCTCGGCTCTATGGGGGCTTTTCGTTTAGCCTTCGAAGATTTTTGACTTGCATTTCCAGGTCCTTCTTCTGGTGACTATTCAACTTCTGTATGACTGTCTCCTGTTTCTTGTAAGATTTCGAATATGTTTTGATTCTTTTTATGCTTTGACGAATTGTTTCGTTGGTTTGAATGCAGTTTTTTCTTTTTTCTTTTACTCGTAACCATATTAAACCCATCGTCCTTCTCCGTGGGGCTTCCTCATCCCTACGATTGTTTTCCTTCCAGTTGATCCGGGTTATTAAGGGGGCATGTTTCGAATAAGTGGCCATATTCATGGCACCATCTATATATAAAAGGGATATGCTCATAATCAATAAGTTGTTGCCATACTCCTCCTTCATATTCCATTTCTATAAGTTCCGGAAGAGGATCCGTGATATTCATATAAACGCAAATGCGGGTAAAAGAAGTATACCTACCCCGACATGTCATTTCAACTATCTTCACAAATATGCCAAGAGAATCGCCAATACCTTCTAGTATCTCTGGATCCCAGAAATAAACAGGTAGAGCGAAAAACCTCACCCAAACTGGTGCCGACAGAAATTTCTCTTGATCAGGGTTGCAACATTCCTCCCATTGTCGAAGGAACAAACCTGCATTATGGAAAAAGTATAGTTTGCCTTCAAAAATCATTTCTTTGTCTAGAAGATTTGTAAATATCACTGTAAAGAAACCCCTAGCCCCAAACTTGATATCAATGTGTCCTTTCGGTTGCCATTTGAGTTGAATCCATTTTAGTAAATCTTTCTCATTTGGCCAAATACCTATAAATTTGCAAATTAGGGCATGATCTTTCATATAACCTTGGTATTGGTCTAATTTAGTGGGTGGAATGATGAAGCGAGGCTTCTTTGTGGCTCGTAGAAGGCATTGGCCTCTGGTTTTTGCCTGCAATTGGGCCCCTAGCACAGGGCCTGTATTAAGGCCACCCCCCTTGCAACCTTGTTTGCTTACAACTATAATCTCCTACCATTACATTTCGCTAGGAGGGAATCTCATCCCCTTGAAGACGCCACCATGCTACCTCACAGTCGTGTTGCAATTGCGTTGCACCCTCGATTTCTGCATTGTCAGAAAACTAGTTCTCAGAACCCTAACTCCATTCTCTACAAATATGTTAAATGCCATTAAACCAAGTCAAATAAAGGGTGTGGCCCAAGGAGCAGACAAATTTGGCCGAGCCAAAAAAAAAAAAAAATTGCTACTAGTGCTTGAATTTTGTTTTTAACGGTGGAAATGTATTTAGCACCATCAAAAACTTTTGGTACATTCAAAATATTGAAACTTAACAACTATAATCTTAATTTCCCAAAATTTATATAAAATTTTATCAAAATATTACCCAATTTTCCAAGCAAATTTGAAGCCTCTTAAATTATTGGAAAGAAAGGGAAAAGTGTGATACTTCGAACTAGGTTGTAAAATCCCCAAATTATTAACTTGAATGGCAATTCTGAAATAGAAATTTTATGTAAAGTAATGGATATCCCGCAATTATTAAACACTAAGCAGTAAGCTAATAATTAACTCAGTCTTTCATGCTAATGATTAACTCAGTCTTTACCTACTATTAATTGGATGAGAATGACGTAGTATTAATTAACAACATAAAAAGGAGGTAAGTATAAGCCGATAATTTACTCATTGGATGGAGTTTTTTTAATATTTGTTATAAATACAGTACTTCTTATCAGATCTCATCTATATGGGAAAGCTATCTTCATGTAAAAATTCTTAAATTAACCTCTAACAGAGGTGGATTAAAATATAGAACCTGAAAGTTCTTCCTCTAAAGCTCTATGGTCGCTGCATGGGATAACAAAACATGATGACCAACAATGTATGGTTCCACTGTGGAGTTTCCAGCTCTACAATTTCCAAACGGATAAGAACATCGTTGAGGTGGCCAGAAACCAACGTCATAACCCATGAAAGGAAACCCATTTGGTTCGTTAAAAGTGGTACAATACTTGACCCTCTCACCAAATTCTGTAAAGCAAACTTCGGCATATGCTCTGAAGTCCTTCCTGCACAAAGTAGTACATGATCAGGTCATTAATTGTGTTTTACAACACAATACTATCAAGTGGATACATAACATCAAGGTAGATCTATCTGAGAGGTCCTCCTCAGCTCATTAATTGCGTCAAGGCCTATTAGCACACAATAAAGCAATGTATACCTATCTTGTTGAGATTTTTCTGTTTTGAGTAAAATAGGCAAAAATCTCAGTAGGTGACAAAAATTAGGAATTTGTTGCTAGATTAGCTCCAGTTTGTTGGGAGGGAGTTAATGCATCCTAAATTTGATGTGAGGGGATTTATGAGGCAGTTAGATTCTCCTTGCTATAAAACAGGTATCCATACGTTTGTTTTGGAGTGTGTGTGAGTTTGTAATCTCCTGTTTGAATAATAAAGAATTGCCGATGCCTATGTTGTGTGGACGTAGCCCAGAATGGTTGGGTGAACCACGTTAAACCCTGTGTCTCTTTTGTGATGTGTTTGATCTGCTGTTGCTTAATTTTTATTTAGCTGCACTGAATGCTCCAACAATTGGTATCAGAGCATGTTGGAGGCTTGGCGCTGCGTGGAGGTGTGACTTGGTGCTGCGTTTACCATTTACCTGCGCGCTGAATGGACCAGTCGTGACGGTGGTTTGGTCTGGCGATTGCTGCGTAGGAAGCTTACGTGACAGCGTAAGAAGGTGGGTTGTCCATGTTGCAAGAGGCGTAAGCTTATCACAGTACCGTGAGCTGTGACCGGAGCTGTGGGCAGTAAAAGCCGTTGGCGTGCGTAGTAGTTAAGGCAGCATTGAACGAACAGCGCTGAGGTGCTCGTAGAGGGAGTTCGATCTGCGGTTGAATGGCCGTTGTGAGAATTGACGCAGAGGCCATGAATTAATAGGAGCCTGGTTCAACGTGGTTGAACGTGGACCGCTTGCCATAGATGTGCGCTGCTGTGCCGAATGCGTGGACTGTTGAACATGTTTATTCAAATGCCAATGCCGTGAATCGTTTTTTTATGCCATCGTTTTGAAGTTTTCATTATATGCGTTGAACATTGCTGGTACACTGGCGGAGGTGAACAGAGGCAACGTTGAATTGAGGTGAGACGCCTTTTTTTAAATGAAAATTCGCGTTGAAAACAAAATCGATGTCAATTAGAATATCGATTTGAAGTTGAATGGTGGCAGCGCGTCAAATTTCAACATTTAACACAGCTCATTCACGGAAGCACGGTTTGAAAAAAATGAGTCGTAAGTTCCATTCAAATCGATTCTTAAAAATCGATTAAATAAGTCGTAAGTTCCATTGCAATGTTTAAATAACAAATCGATTATATTAAGTTTTTAAAAAAAAAAGGTTTTTAAAATCGATATGTAAAATCGATTTGTTTTATGATATCGACTTGAGTAAATAATGCCATTTGCATATATTAATTTGAGTGGTGGCATTTTGAATGGTAAATTAATTTGAGTGGTGGCATTTTGAAAGGTAAATTACCATTTGCATATGGTATGAAGTTAAAGGTCAAGGATAATTTTTTTTTTTTTTAAAGGGCAAGTGAGAGGCACTTAAAGGAAGGTGAAGAGTATTTTGTTTTTTAAAGGGCATTTTTTATTAAAAAAGGCTACAAGGCATAGGCAGTTTTTTTTGTTAAATGCTGGTATTTAAAGTGTTGGTTTTGGAGATTGTTTGTTTTAAACAAAATGGCGAAAACTCAGAGTGTCCGTTTTGAGATCGAGTTTGACGATGTGGTTGGAGCCTTGTTGTCTGAGGAGACGAGGAAGAGGTCGAATGCAGACACCTCTACATCAGAGGTAATGATGGCCAGAGGTCGCTCGAGAGAGAGACACTCCGGGGGTAAGCATAGTAACTCTCGTTCAAAGTCTAAAGGAAAGAAGACAAAAGTGAAGTGCTGGCATTGTGGGAAAGCTGGACACCTGAAGAAGGACTGCTGGAAGCGACAGCAGCAAACTTCTAAAGCAGATTCTTCGACAGAGAAGAAGGAGGCAAATGCTACAGATACAGGTTCGGCATCTGGTTCAGGTATGAGCGACGAAGTATTGTCTGTTAATATGTCAAATCATGATCAACATTGGTTGTTAGATTCTGGTGCATCAAACCACATGTGTATCCATAAAGACTGGTTTAAGACGTATAGATCTGTTGATGATGGCGTCGTGTACATGGGTAATGATGTTACTTGCAATATTGTTGGGATAGGAAGTATACAACTGGAAATGTTTGATGGGACAACTAGATTGTTAACAGATGTGAGACATGTTCCAGACTTAAGGAAAAATCTAATTTCTTTAGGAGCACTTGATATGAATGGATATAAAACTGTAATTCAAGGTGGAGTTATGAAAATCTATAAAGGTATTTTACTAGTAATGAAAGCTAAGAAAGTAGGAAATCTGTTTCAGTTAGAAGGAAGAACAGGGTCAGTTCATGTGTCTACGGTGTCTGAACATGACAGTAGTTCCATTCACTTATGGCATCAAAGATTGGGGCATATGAGTGAAAGAGGGTTGAAAATTTTGGCTGATCGCAAGTTACTTCCAAATCTGAAGTCTGGAAAGTTAGATTTCTGTAAACATTGCTTGTTTGGAAAACAAAGTAAACAAAAATTTAAAACAGGCAAACATACTAGTAAAGGAATACTTGATTATATCCATTCAGATGTTTGGGGTCCAGCGCCTACTACTTCATATGGTGGTTCGTCGTATTTTGTATCATTTATTGATGACTTTTCTAGGAAAGTGTGGGTCTACATGTTGAAAAGGAAGTCTGATGTTTTTTTAGTTTTCAAGCAGTTTAGAGCATTGGTAGAAAACAGCACTGGTAGAACAATAAAATGTTTAAGAACTGACAATGGTGGTGAGTTTACTTCCAAGGAGTTTGACAGCTATTGCAAGGATGCAGGGATCGAGAGACATAAGACCACGGTTTATACTCCTCAGCAAAATGGAGTTGCGGAACGCATGAACAGGACTCTTCTAGAGAGAGCAAGGAGTATGATGAGTAACGCTGGTTTGCAGAAGGAGTTGTGGATAGAAGCGGTGGCAACAGCTTGTTATGTGATAAACCGATCTCCATCGACGGCGATAGACTGCAAGATTCCGCAAGAGGTATGGAAAGGACACCCTTGTGATTATTCTAAACTCAGAGTGTTTGGTTGTGATGCATATGCTCTAGTGCCTAAACATCGGCGAACTAAGTTAGATCCAAAGTCTAAAAGGTATATCTTTGTTGGGTATGGTGTTGGAACAAAGGGATATAGATTGTGGGATCCTACTACCCGCAAAATCATCATCAACAGAGATGTAAATTTTGATGAATCCTCTCTTGTACAGTTAGATGTAGATAGTAAATTGAAACAGGATGATGTATTTGATTTTCAGCACATTCAGTTTGACAGCACTTCTAATGATAGTCATGATGACCATAGTTCAGATACTAGTCATGAACAGGTTTCAGAACATGAACAGGGTTCGGGTTTAGATCATGAACAGGTCTCAGATACTGATCGGCAAGAAGTTCCTACAAGTGGTAGTCAGCCAATTGCGGAAGCACCAGAAACAGCTTTAAGGAGGTCTACAAGAATAAAACGTGCTCCTAGAAGGTATGATGATTATGTTACTTCAGTTGCATTTACTGCTAATGACGATGAACCTCTGTGCTATCAGGAAGCAATAGAAGGTTCGAAAAGTGACAAGTGGAAAGCAGCCATGAAGGACGAAATGATGGCCTTAAGTAAGAACGGCACATGGGATCTGGTTGAGCTTCCGAAAGACAGGAAAACTGTGGGGTGCAAATGGGTTTTCAAGGTGAAACGGGGTGTGAATGATACGGAGGACAAGTACAAAGCGCGACTGGTTGCAAAAGGGTTTTCTCAGAAAGCCGGTATTGACTTTCATGAGATTTTTTCACCAGTTGTTAAAATAGTTTCAATTAGAATTGTGTTAGCATTAGTGGCTTTGTTTGATTTAGAGTTACAACAACTAGATGTTAAGACTGCTTTTCTACATGGAGATTTAGATGAGGAAATTTATATGGAACAACCGGAAGGGTTTGTTCAGCATCGCAATAAGAAATTTGTCTACAGGCTCAAGAAGTCATTATATGGCCTGAAGCAGTCGCCTCGGCAATGGTATAAGAAGTTTGATTCTTTCATGTTGAGTCAGAAATATGTTAGAAGTGAATATGATCATTGTGTGTATTTCAAGCAATTGAAAAATGGCATGTTCATTATCTTAGTGTTGTATGTTGACGATATGCTTTTAGCAAGCAAAAACATTGATGAAATCAACAGGTTGAAGACTCAGATGGAAAGGACATTCGATATGAAAGATCTAGGAGCAGCAAGACAGATTTTGGGCATGGAGATTTTCAGAGACAGGAGTAATGGTAAGCTATGGCTATCACAACAGAAGTATGTTGAGAAGATACTTTTGAGGTTTGGTATGAATAATGTGAAGCCTGTGTCAGTCCCTTTCGCTTCCCATTTCAAGCTTTCTTCGAGTTTATGTCCTAATACAGATGAAGAAAAGGATTATATGTCTCGAATTCCATATGCCAATGTAGTAGGATGTTTAATGTATGCGATGGTTTGTACTCGACCAGATATTTCACATGCAGTTGGGGTTGTCAGCAGGTACATGGCAAATCAGGGTAAAGAACACTGGTCAGCAGTGAAATGGGTGCTTCGGTACTTGAGAGGCACAAGTAGTTATTGTATCACTTACAATAAGAGTAGTGAATTTGTTTGCGGGTATGTTGATTCTGATTTTGCAGGTGATTTGGATAAGAGAAGGTCGACTTCAGGGTATGTCTTTACTCTTGCAGGTGGAGCTATTAGCTGGATGTCAAAGCTACAAAACATTGTTGCTTTATCCACTACTGAAGCAGAATACATTGTTGCTTCGCATGCTTGCAAAGAGGCGGTTTGGCTGAAAGGTTTGCTTGGTGAGTTTGGTAGGTTACAGGACAACATCAAGTTACTTTGTGATAGTCAAAGTGCAATACATTTGGCTAAGAATCCGGCCTATCATAGTAAATCAAAGCATATACCGATCAAGTACCATTTTGTAAGACAAGTTATCACTGAAAGGGGAGTCTCTCTTGAAAAGGTGCATACAAAGGAAAACTGTGCAGACATGTTCACGAAACCAGTTTTGTTAGAGAAGCTACGTTGGTGTTTGGCTTCTCTTGGCTTGCAGAAAAGATAAAATAATAAATAACAGGGCATCAGGCTAATTGTTGTCAAGGTGGAGATTGTTGAGATTTTTCTGTTTTGAGTAAAATAGGCAAAAATCTCAGTAGGTGACAAAAATTAGGAATTTGTTGCTAGATTAGCTCCAGTTTGTTGGGAGGGAGTTAATGCATCCTAAATTTGATGTGAGGGGATTTATGAGGCAGTTAGATTCTCCTTGCTATAAAACAGGTATCCATACGTTTGTTTTGGAGTGTGTGTGAGTTTGTAATCTCCTGTTTGAATAATAAAGAATTGCCGATGCCTATGTTGTGTGGACGTAGCCCAGAATGGTTGGGTGAACCACGTTAAACCCTGTGTCTCTTTTGTGATGTGTTTGATCTGCTGTTGCTTAATTTTTATTTAGCTGCACTGAATGCTCCAACATATCTGAGAGGAATTTGATTTGTCACTCGCTTATTTATGAGGGATTTGATCTTATGAGCATTATAATTAAAAACAAAAATGAATAAAGCGTTAAACTATTTGGGGATTGAGCCATCCGCCATAAGCATATTCCAAACTTTGAGGCAGATCGAAGTGATATGTGGCTCAACACCTGCAATATTTGTACCAATCAATCACAATGGAATGACAGTGTTTGCACAATTTGCATTTTACCGAAAGGATGAAAAGTTAAAACTCATGAGGCTTTCCTCAATGATTAAATTACCATGGCAGATAAGTTCGTTGTTAAGATTATTGTAGTATTCAACCCCCGTGGTATTGACGGCAACCCTTCCATCTGCAGGAATGCAACACCTGTAAGTTAGAAAAGAATTATATTAACAATATAATGCACATTAAGGAACATATGTGTATGTGTATTACCAGGTATAAGTCGAGACCAGGAGATAGAGAATCTGTAAGCGTCTAACCCCATTTCACTCATAAGAGCAACATCCTCCTGGCAAGTAATGTCATCATCCATGAAATAAAACACTAAATATTATTACAAATAATAAGCTCTCTGCCATTGCCTCATATACAAAATTTCAACTAGTTTATCATCACAATCGTATATTTCTTTCAACAAAGAGAGGAATGGTGGAAGTTAGTACTTTATAATGGTGATATTGATCTGCTGCAATATCTCTTGTACTTCCATCGGGCATGTTACCTATAAATTATTCAATGCTATGTATTAATGTCAAAAAATTAAATATGGAAACAGATTGTTGAGGATGAGGAGGGTAAGGGGCGACCTGTGTGGGTGAAAGTATCCCAAATGCTGGGTCTCCGGCCGTCCACTGCCGCAGCCCCTTCAACCTGTAAATAGCTGCGAAAAATTAGAATTAATTATATACACATTTTGTATGTAATGTATAAGGTTAGTTAGGGAAGGAAGTGAAGTAGCGATTAGGCAGTACAACATAAAGGGGGTTTTAAGACAATATTTAAGATAATTTTTGGTTAAATTGTCTTAATTTGAGACAAAAGAAAACTTGTGTATTGTCTTAAATATTGTCTTTAAGCAGTGTCTCAAATTAAATCGTCTTAAAATTAAATTGTCTTAAAATATTGTCTCTATAAAGACAATATATAACACAAGCATTTTTGTCTCTCGAAAGACAGTTTCATTTTTGTCTCTCTAGAGACAGTTTCACTTATTGTTTCTTATGAGACAATTTCATTTGTCTCTCCAAAGACAATAGTTTGAATTAAAGACACATTGTCTTTATGGAGTTAATGTCTTTAATCCTATCTATTGCCTCTCTATAAACAACATAAAACAATGAATCGAGAAAAATATCTCACCATTAAAATAAATCAATCTAAAAATGTTTAATTAAAAAAATCTACAATATCATTGAATAATTCATGTTAGGGTAGAGTGGAATCGAACCACCAACCAGCAACCTCCTGCATGGCAGGTGCTCTTCCATTGAGATGGCACTCTTTAAATAATTATGTGAGGAGTTATGGCAGTCCTTGAAATTGTATAATAGCCATTGGTTTTTAAAAAATGGCCAACACATAATGGCATAATCCTTGTAAAATATACAATCATGCAAACCCCTATTTTTAACTTAATAAAAAAATAACTCAATGGAGTTAGCTTCTTAACTTAATAAAAAAATAACTCAACGAAGTTAGCTCACTGTGACACCCTTGTAGCTTGACTTGCACAAAAAGCTAATAATAAACAATAATCTACAAACAAATTAATCTATCCATACAAATAAAATTAACTATAATCAGCTTGAGCAATACAACCACCACCCAAAGAGCTACACCAGCTTGCTAGTAGCCACTGATTAACATGTATGATCTATAGTCATCTTCAAATTTCAAACCTTCATAGTCTTGAGTCCATCCAGCCACCTGCATGAATTAAGACAACATATCCAAAAACAAATAATGCTAATTAATATCGTAAGTAAAACTTTCAACAAATAACAGTAAGTAATAGCGACACTATTTCTTGACAACTAATTCATAATAGGTAAGTTATTTATTGACAACTAACTTATAATAGGTATTGTCATATTTTAGAAAAAGTTGAAGTGAAAAATGTATAAAAGATTGTTGCATATTTCTCATGAAACCAAGGTTTCCATGCTCTTTTGATAGGAAGCTTAAGTTGATCCATACAATATCTGGTCGATATGAGTAAGACTTAGGCATCAGTATCTCCACTACAACATTTTCAATAAACCAAGAATATATCATATAATCAAAATTTTACTTGTAACAAGGTGTTGGACAGTGCGTGTCAGCTAAGTTTAGTATGTCAATGCTTGCATACCTATATACCCATATGCGAAGGCCTCCTACTATGAGTTTTTGATATATGGGGAGCACAGAGTCTGGGGCATACTTCAAGTTTTCAAAGAGGGTGTAGCTGCAATTTTTGAAGTATGTCATTAATTATTTTTGAATTATTCAAAGGTATATACTAGAAATTGCCCCAAAAGGTGCAAAGAGAGGCTGATAGGATATTTAAATTAAAAAAAATTATTTTGATTTTCATAATCAAGAAAATAGCAATTGAGACATTTTAAATTCAAAAATTTGTACTTTAATTTTCATAATCAAGCAAATAGCAATTGAAACATTAAATTTTAGTTTTTTTTTGTATTTTTTTATTAAGTTTATAATATGTAAGTATATCATAATTGGTTAACAAAAGCATTTTGGAATGTCATCACAACAACTCGAGCAAATATTGGACACTCAAAATGCCAATGCCTTCTAAAAATAAACGAAAGTAAATTAATCATGTCATATTTTAAAGTAGTCTAACTAATAGATGAGATTATCTTTTTTGGGCATCCCTCCCTTGTATATATTTTAATGAAAGGAAACTCGGATATAAATAAGAAATGGGACCTATAATAAACTTTTACTGCATTCATTTTCTTGTTGCTATGGTTGGATCAATTAAACATTTGCATTGAAGACAACTTTATGGTGTGAATAAACATATCTGGGAGACTTCCTCATAATACCTTTGCTAGCACATGATTCATCCATGGGTGTTCACCATATGAAGTGCCATCATAATGAATTACTCTATTATTATCACCATCAGGTATGTACAAGAGTTTCTTAAAGCTCGATGGTCTTGGATGGAACTTTATACAATTACCTAACTGCTACCCTTGAGTGTTTACGCCAAATGACTTTGAAAGGTGCCTGTACCCATATATTTTGAGATCAAGTATTATTAAGTAGAAAAAAAAAAGGCCAGCAATCCTAAAAAAGAATACATAAATAGGAATTTTTCACTTGTACAACAATACAGGGTCAAAGTATAACATGAATCTTAATATAGGGACTTACTTATGTTCATTTGATGCAATATTGCTTCCTTCTGTCCCGAGATACTGAAGCACCTCCATTATCTGTTTACGTGGCAAACTGCCCATCACTTCATATTTTTCATTTCATGAAGCAATATTACAAAAAAGTTATATCAAAGGGAAAGATACATAAATAATGTGTTCTCACTAACCAGCTGCAGCACAATTGAAAAGTTTCAAGTGCTGGTACATGCTACTAGTTCCATATAATCACATATATGTTTGTATCAGGATCAGTAAAGAAAGAATTGTTCGAAAATCATTTTCACAAAAATCAACAACTTATATGACATACCTTTTGAAGTAAAGGAAGTGGCGTTATAGGAAAACGAACAAGAGCAAGAAATTCATTTAGAGGTTCTGGCCTTTCTGCAAAGAATGTCTCAGGACTGCATTCCTCTAGCTATTTATTTACTACTTCCCAACCATGAAATCCATCTCCTTGTGTTCCCAAAGTCATAAAAGCATCCATAACTCTTTCCTCAGAGTTCATTACAAAATGGGGGTGCTGCAAAAGTCATAATAATCACAACTCAAAATTTTTACTACATTTATCCATATCTCCACATTCCAGACTGTCAAAGGCAGACAAGTCACCCTTGTTGTATTCACGGATGCCTTCTACAAAATCAGGGTGGATATTGAGCATGCAAAGAGGCATTGTCAGAAATACTATCCTGCAATACCAGAACACTCTAGGACATTGCCATAAGTGTGAAACAATAGCCTACCTAGAGTACTTTCATAAATGAGGCCCTTTCTAACATTTTGAATTATGCACTAGCAGTAGTGCAGTAATCAAAATGCTTAGAAAAAATTTCTTCACAATCTTCTTCAAGTGGCCTGCATGCAAGGATTGAGGTGACCACCTGCTGGATTGGACCTACTGAATCCTGCAAAGAAAAAAACTCAAAAGGTCAGCTTCAAATCCAAAATGAAATTGCAGCAGCTCATCTGAATGGTTGTCGAAAGTGCCCACAATCTTTGGACTCAGTTTTGTGTTATGAAAACAATGGCTGATGAAGAAGCTGCTTCCAGTAAGTAGCACACCAACCCTTCATATATGTATAGAGCAACTTATGTCAATTACTAAGTCCAAATTATAACTACCTAAGTAGGAAAACTCTTTTTTTCTTTTTCTTTTCATGATGCCCAACCACCATGTAACCCTTGGAAGCTCAAGGTAGGTATGCCTTGTAAAATCCTCATCCTCTGTGGAAAGTTTTGGCTATAGAATATTTCCTTAATGCTTTCAAGTTGCAACCTTTTAACTACCTCAAAGTCCAAGCCAGAGTTTTTATGATGCAATATTCAAAAGAAACAATCATAGCACTCCTACTTTTACACAATTAACTACCCCTCCTACGAAATGAAGAAATTTATAGAAGATTTCCCCAATGCTTGCAAGTTGCAACCTTTTCACTACCTCAAAGTCCAAGCCAGAGTTTTTATGATGCAATATTCAAAAGAAACAATCATAGCACTCCTACTTTTACACAATTAAACTACCCCTCCTACGAAATGAAGAAATTTATAGAATATTTCCTCAATGCTTGCAAGTTGCAACCTTTTCACTACCTCAAAGTCCAAGCCATAGTTTTTATGATGCAATATTCAAAAGAAACAATCATAGAACTCCTACTTTTACACAATTAAACTACCCCTCCTACGACATGAAGAAATTTACAAGTTGGGAAAGTACAACACCTTTGAGATACAATCAAATAAGCATTCACAACATGCTTGTTGAAGCAGGTGAATTCCAAACTGATCAGCTAGTACAATAAGGAGGAGCAGCAAGGAACCCAAGTTCTGTGTTTCATCCATATCAAACTTCCCACTGTACACGAAGTGAACCATAGCTAAAAATTCTTTAGGGGAAACATCCCTCAAGCAGAATTCTGAGGCATTGCTTTCACTCGTCCCATTCGTAAACATCTTCCAAGCAATAAATTCTTACTTTCTCATTCTCATTTAATATTCTCTGAATCGAAAGGGAAAATTTAGGCTACCAAGTATGACACAAGTACAGTACATGTGTACGGTTTAATATCCAAACCTGATATGAAAAGAAATTATTTGCAAACATATATATTATTCAAAAATGACAATACATTTAAAATCAAGCTTATATGTTCCAAAACTTTGGTACCACTATAAAGGAACACACTTGAGAAAACTCATATTTATAATATGCTGATGGAAAATGAAAATAGGATCCAAGGCAAGCAAATTCAAAAATACAACCTTGGCAAAAGGAGCACTCTAGACACTCAAAACAAGTTTGTGTGCTTGGACAACTAGACCATGCCCTGAAATGTAAATATTGATGTCACTGTATTCACCAATCTCAAGCATATTCCAAACTTTGAGGCAGATCGAAGTGATATGTGGCTCAACACCTGCAATATTTGTACTAATCAATCACAATGGAATGACAGCGTTTGCACAATTTGCATTTTACTGAAAGGATGAAAAGGATGAAAAGTAAAAGCTCATGAGGCTTTCCTCAATGATTAAATTACCATGGCAGATAAGTTCGTTGATAATATTATTTTAGTATTCAACCCCCTTGGTATTGACGACAACCCTTCCATCTGCAGGAATGCAACACCTGTAAGTTAGAAAAGAATTATATTAACAATATAATGCACATTAAGGAACATATGTGTATGTGTGTTACCAGGTATAAGTCGAGACCAGGAGATAGAGAATCTGTAAGCGTCTAACCCCATTTCACTCATAAGAGCAACATCCTCCTGGAAAGTAATGTCATCATCCATGAAATAAAACACTAAATATTATTACAAATAATAAGCTCTCTGCCATTGCCTTATATACAAAATTTCAACTAGTTTATCATCACAATCGTATATTTCTTTCAACAAAGAGAGGAATGGTAGAAGTTAGTACTTTATAATGGTGATATTGATCTGCTGCAATATCTCTCATACTTCCATCGGGCATGTTACCTATAAATTATTCAATGCTACGCATTAATGTCAAAAAATTAAGTATGGAAACAGATTGTTGAGGAAGAGGAGGGTAATGGGCGACCTGTGTGGGTGAAAGTATCCCAAATGTTGGGTCTCCGGCCATCCACTGCCGCAGCCCCTTCCACCTGTAAATAGTTGGGAAAAAATTACAATTAATTATATACACATTTTGTATGTAATGTATAAGGTTAGTTAGGGAAGGAAGTGAAGTAGCGATTAGGCACTACAATATAAAGGGGGTTTTAAGACAATATTTAAGACAATTTTTGGTTAAATTGTCTTAATTTGAGACAAAAGAAAACTTGTGTATTGTCTTAAATATTTTTTTTAAGCAGGTGTCTCAAATTAAATCATCTTAAAATTAAATTGTCTTAAAATATTGTCTCTATAAAGACAATATATAACACAAGCATTTGTGTCTTTCCAAAGACAATTTCATTTTTGTCTCTCTAGAGACAATTTCACTTATTGTTTCTTATGAGACAATTTCATTTGTCTTTCCAAGAACAATATTTTGAATTAAAGACACATTTTCTTTATGGAGTTAATGTCTTTAATCCTATCTATTGTCTCTCTATAAACAATATAAAACAATGAATCGAGAAAAATATCTCACCATTAAAATAAATCAATATAAAAATGTTTAATTTAAAAAATCTACAATATCATTGAATAATTCATGTTAGGGTAGAGTGGAATCAAACCACCAACCACCAACCTCCTGCATGGCAGGTGCTCTTCCATTGAGATGGCACTCTTTAAAGAATTATGTGAGGAGTTATGGTAGTCCTTGAAATTGTATAATAGGCATTGGTTTTTAAAAAATGTTCAACACATAATGGCATAATCCCTGTAAAATATATAATCATGCAAGCCCTTATTTTTAACTTAATAAAAAAATAACTCAATAGAGTTAGCTTCTTAACTTAATAAAAAAATAACTCAACGGAGTTAGCTCACTGTGACACCCTTGTAGCTTGACTTGCACAAAAAGCTAATAATAAACAACAATCTACAAACAAATTAATCTATCCATACAAAGAAAATTAACTATAATCAGCATGAGCAATACAACCACCACTCAAAGAGCTACACCAACTTGCTAGTAGCCACTGATTAACATGTATGATCTAGAGTCGCCTTCAAATTTCAAACCTTCATAGTCTTGAGTCCATCCAGCCACCTGCATGAATTAAGACAACATATCTAGAAACAAATAATACTAATTAATACTGTAAGTAAAACTTTCAACAAATAACAATAAGTAATAGCTTCACTATTTCTTGACAACTAATTCATAATAGGTAAGCTATTTCTTGACAAATAACTTATAATAGGTATTGTCAGATTTTAGAAAAAGTTGAAGTGAAAAATGTATAAAAGATTGTTGCATGTTGCTCATGAAACCAAGGTTTCCATGCTCTTTTGATAGGAAGCTTAAGTTGATCCATACAATATCTGGTCGATATGACTGAGACTCAGGCATCAATATATCCACTACAACATTTTCAATAAACCAAAAATATATCATATAATCAAAATTTTACTTGTAATAGAGAAAAAATCAAGGTGTTGGATAGTGTGTGTCAGCTAAGTTTAGTATGTCAATGCTTGCATACCTATATACCCATATGCGAAGGCCTCCTACTATGAGCTTTTGATATATGGGGAGCACAGAGTCCGGGGCATACTTCAAGTTTTCAAAGAGGGTGTAACTACAATTTTTGAAGTATGTCATTAATTATTTTTGAATTATTCAAAGGTATATACTAGCAATTGCCCCAAAAGGTGCAAAGAGAGGCTGATAGGATATTTAAATTAAAAATTGTGTATTTTGATTTTCATAATCAAGAAAATAGCAATCGAGACATTTTAAATTCAAAAATTTGTACTTTAATTTTCATAATCAAGCAAATAGCAATTGAAACATTAAATTTTAGTTTTTTTTTGTATTTTTTTATTAAGTTTATAATATGTAAGTATATCAGAATTGGTTAACAAAATCATTTTGGAATGTCATCACAACAACTCGAGCAAATATTGGACACTCAAAATGCCAATGCCTTCTAAAAATAAATGAAAGTAAATTAATCATGTCATATTTTAAAGTAGTCTAACTAATAGATGAGATGATCTTTTTTGGGCATCCCTCCCGTGTATATATTTTAATGAAAGGAAACTTGGATATAAATAAGAAATGGGACCTCTGATAAACTTTTATTGCACTCATTTTCTTGTTGCTATGGTTGGATCAATTAAAAATTTGCATTGAAGAGAGCTTTATGGTGTGAATAAACATATCTGAGAGACTTCCTCATAATACATTTGCTAGGACAAGATTCATCCATGGGTGTTCACCATATGAAGTGCCATCATAATGAATTACTCTATTATGATCACCACCAGGTATGTACAAGAGTTTCTTAAAGCTCGATGGTCTTGGATGGAACTTTATACAATTACCTAGCTGCTGCCCTTGAGTATTTACTCCAAATGAATTTGAAAGGTGATTGTACCCATATATTTTGAGATCAAGTATTATTAAGTAGAAAAAAAAGGCCAGCAATCCTAAAACAGAATACATAAATAGGAATCGTTCACTTGTACAACAATACAGGGTCAAAGTATAACATGAATCTTAATATAGGGACTTACTTATGTTCATTTGATGCAATATTGCTTACTTCTGTCCCGAGAT
>CM076572.1:1005163489-1005232014 GCA_034641835.2 Pinus albicaulis
GAGTTTAGCGGTGGCTTCTGCTGTGATATTCTTCTTGCAGGCCGCCATAATGGCCATCTTCGAGGAGAAATACGTAACGACCACGAAAACCACCCGGTCATTGCCCACTCTTGGTAGAGAGACACGAGTACGACATGTAATCCATGGAGATGGATTCCCAAGGTCGACTAGGGTTAGGTAGAGGAGTATATAGGCCTTGCTTCTTGATGGTCGGTTTGGCAATGGCACAAGCAGTGCAGGATCTGATGTGCTTCTCGACATCCTTTCGAAGGTTCGGCCAATAGAAATACTTCTGCAGGATTGCTACTGTTTCCTCGACCCCGAAATGCCCAGCGACTCGACTGTAGTGTGCTTCCCATATCATCTTGGCACGCTCGCTTGAAGGAACACAAAGGTGTCCCAGGTGACATAAAAGTGCATCTTGGAGGTGAAAATTTGGAACTTGCGTGCCCCCCAGAGTGCCTTGTAAGTGTGGCCGAATTCTGGGTCACTCTCATAGAGAAGCAGCCAATCAGAAGTCTCGTGCCCACAAGAGTTGAGCACGGTGGTGAGCGCCACGATCGGTGGTCGGCTGAGGCAGTCTGCAGCATTATTGGTGCTACCCTTCTTGTACTTGATGTTCAAATGAAACTGTTGCAGATATGTGGACCACTTCTGATGGCGATCATTCTGCAACTTCCCTTGTGTATGTATGAACTGCAGGGGCCGGTGGTCTGTGTGGATGATTGTTTCCTTCCCCAAAATGTAATGCTTCCATTGTCGACAGGCTTGCACAATGGAATACATTTCTTTGTCATAGGTGGGATACTTGCGAACTGTCTCGGACAATGTCTCACTGTGATATGCCACTGGATGTCCCTGTTGAGTAAGAACTGCCCCAATAGCATAGTCAGAGGCATCTGTCTCGATCTCAAATGGCTACTGCAAGTCTGGTAAGGTGAGCACTGGGGCAGAACAGAGGCGATTTTTCAATTCTTTGAACGCCTTCTGTTGAGGTTCTGACCAAAAGAATTTTGCTCTCGCTCCTCCTTTGGTGACTTGACTCAAGGGCCAAGTGATATGAGAGAATCCCAACAGGAATCTACGGTAGAAATTAGCAAGACCCAGAAAGCTGCGAAGCTCTGTTATAGTAGTCGGGGCTGGCCAATCCCGAATGACTTGGATCTTGGCTGGATCCACATGCACCCCCCTTTCATCAATAATGTATCCCAGATATTGAACCTGGGTCATGCAAAACATGCACTTCTCCAAATTGGCACACAACTTGTGTTGCCGCAGTGTTTGGAGGACTTGTCGGATGTGATGAAGGTGCTCTTCCCAAGTCTTGCTGAAGATCAGAATGTCATCCAAGTACACCACTACGAATGAGTTGGTGAATGGCCGCAAGATGTCGTCCATCATCCTCATGAAGGTTACGGGAGCATTTTTCAACCCGAAAGGCATGACCAACCATTCAAAAATGCCTTCCTTAGCTTTGAAGGTAGTCTTCCACACATCAGAGGGTTCAATTGGTACTTGGTGATACCCAGACTTCAGGTCGATCTTACTGAAATATTTTTCACCTTGGAGTTGGTCCAGAAGGTCATCAATTCGTGGGATTGGGTACCTATTCCGGACAGTGATCTTGTTCAGCGCCCGATAGTCAATACAGAGTCTCCACGTCCCATCCTTCTTCCGTACCAACACGATCGGGCTCCCACAGGGCGATGAACTTGGTCTGATGTGACCTTTCTGCAACAGCTCCTGAATCTGCCTCTTGATTTCATCATTTTCCAGAACAGAGCATCGATAGATCGGTCCATTGGGTAGTGGCGCACCTGAGGTCAGATCAATCGGGTGCTTGACCTGGCAGTGCAGAGGAACCCCTGTGGGTGAGGTGAAGATGTCCCCGTACTCCTCCATGACCTTATCCATTTGTTGTTGTCGTGCAGAGGGGCCCTTTCTGGAGGTCGTGGCCACAGTCTTCTTCTTGCCCTGGGGGCAGATCATCAGGAAAACGAATTTCCTGGTTTGGGAAATGAGCTTACTACATTTTTTTGCAGTAACCAAAGAGACAGTCGTAGGAGGTGGTACCTCTGGTATCCTATACAACTTAATTCCCAAAGTAATAATAACAGCACGAGGTCGAGACTCATACACGGCATGACGCTTCCACAAGTATGGTTGTCCTAATAATACATCAGAAACATCAATAGGAGCAACGTCACATAATACCTCATCCGTGAAGGGCTTGATGCTATAGGGAAGGCGGCACTGCTGGCTGACGCGGAGATCTCGTCCTTGATGAAGCCACCCGATGGTGTATGGATGTGGGTGAGCTGTGGTCGGCAAGCCCAACCGCTTCACGGCGTCTGCTGAAATGAGGTTCTTTTGGCTCCCATTGTCGACAATGAACTGTACGGGGGAGCCCTTTACCCACATCTGGGAGTGGAAGAGACGTTCCTCCTCCTCTGGATCTTCCGGTTCCTCCTTTTGGATCTTTGCAGTGGCAACAGTGGCGTTGGGCTCCGCATCAATAATCTGTTTCCCTTTTTCATTCGCCTTTTCAGGTTCTGATTCGGAGTCAGAGCATGCATCTGACTCGGAAGCCCTCATCTCGGCCACTAGCGACTGCTTGGCCCGACACTCACTTGTGTTGTGAGTGGAGCTCTTATGGAACTCACACCACTTTCCCGTGTCCTTCTTTGGCTTTGCGGTGCTGTTCTTTTCTTGTGGCTTCGATGAGTTGTCTTTAGCCGCCATGCCTTGGCTCGGTCCTTTGTTTTGCGGTTTGGAAGCACCTTTCCCTTGCTTTTGATTCGTAGATCCAAAGTCTCGCTTCTTCTGCTTGAATTTCTGCTCAATCTTGGCAGCATACCGGTATGCCGTACCAAGCGAGGAGATGTCAAGGAACTCCATTTCCTGCTGAATGTATTTGTGCAGACAGCTGCGATACTTTAGCACCAGATGTTTCTCTGAATCTTTGATACCCAACTTTGTGCGCAGGGTATGGAACAAATTCGTCAGCTCATGCACATCTTGATCCCTTTGTTGTCGCGGCGTGGTCCATTGTATGTACTTGTCCTCATAGCTCCCCACAGGATAGTACTATTCCTTGACGGCGTCTCGGAAAGAATTCCAAGTTGGTACGGCCGAGAACAGAGAGGGTTCTGTCTGGTCCTTGTTCTCACAGTAGGTTTCCCACCAGTCCTTAACATGGGGGGTAGCTTTGAGGAGTGAAAAAATAATCTTCTCTCGGTCTGAAAAGTCATGAACAGAGAAATATCCTTCTAATAGATTCAACCATCTATCTACGGCATCTGCGTCTATTTGACCCTCAAATATGGGAATGTCAAAATTTACTTGTACCTTAAAGGGAGTCGCAACTCCAGAGTGGCTACTGGATGCAGATGCGCCGCCGGTGGGCAGGCGTTGAAGGATCTGAGCAAAGCTATCCATCATCGCGTTCCTTTGTTTTTCGAGGGCCTCCTCGAGCAATATTTTGATAGGATCTCCTGCTCCCTCATCTTTCTTTTCGTCCCCCATGGGCATCCGTCGAGGTTTGCGAGGTTGATCTTGCAAAGGTTCCACCAGATCAAGCCCTAGCTCCTTATACCCCGACCTCGTTGGGGACATGCAAAGAAGGATCGAGAAAAAGCAGACCGCTCTGATACCACTGATCCGGATTTATGCAGGAACGCAACAGAATAAACATATAACCATAAATACAGAGATGCAGCGGAAATAACACTTAATTTCATTAATATCAAAGAACTGAAATTTGCTTACAGACAGAATGGAAATAAAACTAGCTAGGGCACTGGTAGCTATCTCTGAGAAGAGATGTGGCGGCTACAGGCCTCTGAACTCAGTTACAATGAGGCTCGAGGGCCTATTTATTATTGAGAAACAATGGAGAACCCTAAACATCCCAAGAACCTAA
This sequence comes from Pinus albicaulis, assembly GCA_034641835.2. Classification (NCBI taxonomy): domain Eukaryota; kingdom Viridiplantae; phylum Streptophyta; class Pinopsida; order Pinales; family Pinaceae; genus Pinus; species Pinus albicaulis. The sequence continues at coordinate 1,005,167,412 of CM076572.1, forward strand.
CCCTAGGAGATGAAGCGCCAAAACTATGGGCCCCGTTTGGGTAAATTGGTGTTTCAACTTCCCAGGGACGTAACTTTGGCATACTATCTCCGTTTGACGCACATGATACATCATTAGAAAGCTCTATCCGAGGACTACACCTTTGGAGATGAATTTGATGATCAAATTTGTTGGCGCTTTGATACCCAAAAAACGTCGTTTGGGGCCTCAAAACGGCTCCGGAAGTTCAGGACCCAAAAAACTGCTAAAAATAGTAAGTTATGCCGAAACTGAAAAAACTGAAAGAGACAATGGTGGGGGGCCAAGTGGAATAGGTGGGTGGCCACCAATATCCACCTGGATCATTCCTCCCCCCTTAGGAAGCAATGGTCCCCATTGCGTTAAGTTCCTCCATGAGATGAGGAAATTTCTGCTGAACTTGGTCCCTGGTGAACCACTTTCCTTGGTGCGGGAGTTGGCCAGCTTTGACAACCCGATACAGTTGGATCCTCTGTTGGCGAGTGTTCTTAATTTGCATGTCCATGATACAATCTGTGGTGGCCTGTTCCATGCAGTCTGGGTTTAACTCTGTTGGTGTGATTTGTTCTGCAATGTCCGAAGTGTCCAGTAGAGGTGGGAAGTAAGGACGAAGGCGATCCACATTGAAGACTGGGTGCAGACCAAGGAATGGTGGAATACTAAGCTCGAAAGCATTGTTCCCTACGGCCTTGGTGATGGTGTACGGCCCGTATCGGAGCGGGCGAAGCTTGCGGTGAGGTCCAGTGAGGCGCTCCTTCTACAAATGCAGCCATACTTTATCGCCCACCTGGAAGTTGTGTGGCACCCGGTGTTGATCATGGCGCTGCTTGTACTTCGCATTAGCTCTGTCCAATATATCATGAACTTGTTGGCGGATGTGTTGAATGCGCTCGATGAAGCTACTTGCTTTGTCAACTTCAGACTGGATGTGCGCTGAATCGGCCTGAGCAGCTGCAAATGGCATGGCTAAGTCAATGGGACATAGTGGCTGGAATCCCAAGCCCACCTGAAAGGGGCTATGGCCAATTGAACTGTGGAGAGCCCGGTTATAACTATGTTGTACATAAGGGAGGCTCTCGTTCCATGTGCGTGGATGCTTTGAATTGTACATGCGCAGAATGTGTACAATCATTCTGTTGACGACCTCTGTCTGGCCATCTGTTTGGGGATGGAAAGCTGTGGACTTGGTGAGCTTTGTGTCCATCATCGACCAGAGGCTGGACCAAAATGTGCTGAGGAACCTGCTATCTCGATCTGATATGATAGACTGTGGGATCCCAAAGTGCACCCATACTCATTCAAAGAAGAGTTTAGCAGTAGCTTCTGCTGTGATATTCTTCTTACAGGCCGCCATAATGGCCATCTTCGAGAATCTGTCAACGACCACGAAAACACAGTCATTGCCATTCTTAGTAGAGGGCAGGCCCGACATGTAATCCATGGAGATGGATTCCCAAGGTCGACTAGGGGTAGGTAGTGGAGTATATAAGCCTTGCTTCTTGATGGTCGGTTTGGCAATGGCACAAGCAGTGCAGGATCTAATGTGCTTCTCGACATCCTTTCGAAGGTTCGGCCAATAGAAATACTTCTGTAGTATTGCTACTGTTTTCTTGACCCCGAAATGCCCAGCGACTCGGCTGTAGTGTGCTTCCCATATCATCTTGGCACGCTCGCTTGAAGGAACACAAAGGTGTCCCAGGTGACATAAAAGTGCATCTTGGAGGTGAAAATTTGGAACTTGCGTGCCCCCAAAGAGTGCCTTGTAAGTGTGGCCGAATTCTGGGTCACTCTCATAGAGAAGCGGCCAATCAGAAGTCTCGTGCCCACAAGAGTTGAGCACGGTGGTGAGCGCCACGATCGGTGGTCGGTTGAGGCAATCTGCAACATTATTGGTGCTACCCTTCTTGTACTTGATGTTCAAATGAAACTGTTGCAGATATGTGGACCACTTCTGATGGCGATCATTCTGCAACTTCCCTTGTGTCTGTATGAATTGCAGGGGCCGGTGGTATGTGTGGATGATTGTTTCCTTTCCCAAAATGTAATGCTTCCGTTGTCGATAGGCTTGCACAATGGAATACATTTATTTGTCATAGGTGGGATACTTGCGAACTGTCTCAGACAATGTCTCACTGTGATATGCCACTGGATGTCCCTGTTGAGTAAGAACTGCCCCAATAGCATAGTCAGAGGCATCTGTCTCTATCTCAAATGGCTGCTGCAAGTCTGGTAAGGTGAGCACTGGGGCAGAACAGAGGCGATTTTTCAATTATTTGAACGCCTTCTGTTGAGGTTCCGACCAAAAGAATTTTTCTCTCGCTCCTCCTTTGGTGACTTGACTCAAGGGCCAAGTGATATGAGAGAATCCCAACACGAATCTACGGTAGAAATTAGCAAGACCCGGAAAGCTGCGAAGCTCTGTTATAGTAGTCGGGGCTGGCCAATCCCGAATGACTTGGATCTTGGCTGGATCCACATGCACCCCCCTTTCATCAATAATGTATCCCAGATATTGGACCTGGGTCATGCCAAACATGCACTTCTCCAAATTGGCACACAACTTGTGTTGCCGCAGTGTTTGGACTTTACGATGTGGATGAAGGTACCCCAGTCTGTGAAGGTAAAATATCATCCAAGTACCACCTCCCGAATAGGGTGGTGATAAACGCAGATGTAATCCATCATCCTCCTTGAAGGATGTGAACATTAAATCAACCTGAAAGTGTGACAAATATCAGCTTCTTAACCTGAGCAGTCTACACATGAAGCGTTCAATGAGTACTGAATACCACAGTCTTCAAGTCAGTCTTCTTGCATCTTTGCCACCCAGATTGTTGAAGGTCATCAATCCGTGGGATTGGGTACCTATTCCGGACAGTGATCTTGTTCAGCGCCCGATAGTCAATACTGAGTCTCCACGTCCCATCCTTCTTCTGTACCAACACGATCGGGCTCCCACAGGGCGATGAACTTGGTCTGATGTGACCTTTCTGCAACAGCTCCTGAATCTGCCTTTTGATTTCATCATTTTCCAGAATAGAGCGTCGATAGATCGGTCCATTGGGTAGTGGCGCACCTGGGGTCAGATCAATCGGGTGCTTGACCTGGCAGTGCAGAGGAACCCCTGTGGGTGAGGTGAAGATGTCCCCGTACTCCTCCACGGCCTTATCCATTTGTTGTTGTCGTGCAGAGGGGCCCTGTCTGGAGGTCGTGGCCACAGTCTTCTTCTTGCCCTGGGGGCGGATCATCAGGAAAACGAATTTCCTGGTTTGGGAAATGAGCTTGCTACATTGTTTTGCAGTAACCAAAGAGATAGTCGTAGGAGGTGGTACCTCTGGTATCCTGTACAACTTATTTCCCAAAGTAATAATAACAGCACGAGGTCGAGACTCATACACAGCATGACGTTTCCACAAGTATGGTTGTCCTAATAATACATCAGAAACATCAATAGGAGCAACGTCACATAATACCTCATTCGTGAAGGGCTTGATGCTATAGGGAAGGCGGCACTACTGGCTGACGCGGAGATCTCGTCCTTGGTGAAGCCACCCGATGGTGTATGGATGTGGGTGAGCTGTGGTCGACAAGCCCAACCGCTTCACGGCGTCTGCTGAAATGAGGTTCTTTTGGCTCCCATTGTCGACAATGAGCTGTACAGGGGAGCCCTTTACCCACATCTGGGAGTGGAAGAGACGTTCCTCCTCCTCTGGATCTTCCGGTTCCTCCTTCTGGACCTTTGTAGTGGCAACAGTGGCGTTGGGCTCCGCATCAATAATATGTTTCCCTTTTTCATTCCCATTTTCAGGTTCTGATTCGGAGTCAGAGCATGCATCTGACTCAGAAGCCCTCATCTCGGCCACTAGCGACTGCTTGGCCCGACACTCACTTGTGTTGTGAGTGGAGCTCTTATGGAACTCACACCACTTTCCCGTGTCCTTCTTTGGCTTTACGGTGTTGTTCTTTTCTTGTGGCTTTGACGGGTTGTCTTTAGCCGCCATGCTCTGTCCTTTGTTCTGCGGTTTGGAAGCACCTTTTCCTTGCTTTTTATTCACAGATCCAAAGTCTCGCTTCTTCTGTTTGAATTTCTGCTCAATCTTGGCAGCATACCGGTATGCCGTACCAAGCGAGGAGATGTCGAGGAACTCCATTTCCTCCTGAATGTATCTGTGCAGACAGCTGCGATACTTTAGCACCAAATTTTTCTCTGAATCTTTGATACCCAACTTTGTGCGCATGGTATGGAACAGATTCGTCAGCTCGTGCACATCTTGATCCCTTTGTTGTCGCAGCGTGGTCCATTGTATGTACTTGTCCTCATAGCTCCCCACGGGATAGTACTGTTCCTTGACGGCGTCTCGGAAAGAATTCCAAGTTGGTACGGCAGAGAACAGAGAGGGTTCTGTCTGGTCCTTGTTCTCACAGTAGGTTTCCCACCAGTCCTTAACATGGGGGTAAGCTTTGAGGAGTGCAAAAATAATCTTCTCCCGGTCTGAAAAGTCATGAACAGAGAAATATCCTTCTAATAGATTCAACCATCTATCTACGGCATCTGCGTCTATTTGACCCTCAAATATGGGAATGTCGAAATTTACTTGTACCTTAAAGGGAGTCGCAACTCCAGAGTGGCTACTGGATGCAGATGCGCCGCCGGTGGGCAGCCGTTGAAGGATCTGAGCAAAGCTATCCATCATCGCGTTCCTTTGTTTTTCGAGGACCTCCTCGAGAAATATTTTGATAGGATCTCCTGCTCCCTCATCTTTCTTTTCGTCCCCCATGGGCGTCCGTCGAGGTTTGCGAGGCTGATCTTGCAAAGGTTCCACCAGATCAAGCCCTAGCTCCTTATACCCCGACCTCATTGGGGACATGCAGAAAGGATCGAGAAAAACGGAACCTAAGTACCGCGATCGGTTTATGCGGGGAGCCGCAACGGAACCAGCACATAACCATAAATACGAATGCACAGCGGAAATAACACTTCATTTCATTAATATCAAAGAGTGGGAATTTGCTTACGGACGAATGGAAATAAAACTAGCTGAGGCAGTGGTATCTCTGCGAGAAGAATGTGGTGGCTACAGGCCTCTGAACTGAGTTACAATGAGGCTCGAGGGCCTATTTATTATTGAGAAACAATGGAGAGCCCTCAACATCCCAAAAACCTAACCCTAGGAGATGAAGCGCCAAAACTATAGGCCCCGTTTGGGTAAATTGGTGTTTCAACTTCCCAGGGACGTAACTTTGGCATACTATCTCCGTTTGACGCACATGATACATCATTAGAAAGCTCTATCCGAGGACTACAGCTTTCAGGACGAATTTGATGATCAAATTCGTTGGCGCTTTGATACCCAAAAAACGTCGTTTAGGGCCTCAAAACGGCTCCGGAAGTTCAGGACCCGAAAAACTGCTAAAAATAGTAAGTTATGCCGAAACTGAAAAACTGAAAGAGACAATGGTGGGAGCCCAAGTGGAATAGGCGGGTGGCCACCAATATCCACCTGGATCATTCCTCCCCCCTTAGGAAGCAATGGTCCCCATTGCGTTAAGTTCCTCCATGAGATGAGGAAATTTCTGCTGAACTTGGTCCCTGGTGAACCACTTTCCTTGGTGCAGGAGTTGGCCGGCTTTGACAACCCGATACAGTTGGATCTGCTGTTGACGAGTGTTCTTGATTTGCATGTCCATGATACAATCTGTGGTGGCCTGTTCCATGCAGTCTGGGTTTAACTCTGTTGGTGTGAGTTGTTCTGCAATGTCCGAGGTGTCCAGCAGAGGTGGAAAGTAAGGACGAAGGCGATCCACATTGAAGACTGGGTGCGGACCAAGGAATGGTGGAATACTAAGCTCGAAGGCATTGTTACCTACAGCCTTGGTGATGGTGTACGGCCCGTATCGGAGTGGGCGAAGCTTGCGGTGAGGTCCGGTGAGGCGCTCCTTCTGCAAATGTAGCCATACTTTGTCGCCCACCTGGAAGTGGTGTGGCACCCGGTGTTGATCATGGCGCTGCTTGTACTTCGCATTGGCTCTGTCCAATATATCATGAACCTGTTGGCGGATGTGTTGAATGCGCTCGATGAAGCTACTTGCTTTGTCAACTTCGGACTGGACATGAGCTGAATCGGCCTGAGCAGCTGCAAACGGCATGGCTATGTCAATGGGACATAGTGGTTGGAATCCCAAGCCCACCTGAAAGGGGCTATGGCCAATTGAACTGTGGAGAGCCCGGTTATAACTGTGTTGTACATAGAGGAGGCTCTCGTCCCATGTGCGTGGATGCTTTGAGTTGTACATGCGCAGAATGTGTACAATCATTCTGTTGACGACCTCTGTCTGGCCATCTGTTTGGGGATGGAAAGCTGTGGACTTGGTGTGCTTTGTGTCCAACATTGACCAGAGGCTGGACCAAAATGTGCTGAGGAACCTGCTATCTCGATCTGATATGATAGACTGTGGGATCCCAAAGTGCACCCATACTCGTTCAAAGAAGAGTTTAGCAGTAGCTTCTGTTGTGATATTCTTCTTACAGGCCGCCATAATGGCCATCTTCGAGAATCTGTCAACGACCACGAAAACACGGTCATTGCCATTCTTAGTAGAGGGTAGGCCCGACATGTAATCCATGGAGATGGATTCCCACGGTCGACTAGGGGTAGGTAGTGGAGTATATAGGCCTTGCTTCTTGATGGTCGGTTTGGCAATGGCACAAGCAGTGCAGGATCTGATGTGCTTCTCGACATCCTTTTGAAGGTTCGGCCAATAGAAATACTTCTGTAGTATTGCTACTATTTTCTCGACCCCAAAATGCCCAGCGACTCGACTGTAGTGTGCTTCCCATATCATCTTGGCACGCTCGCTTGAAGGAACACAAAGGTGTCCCAGGTGACATAAAAGTGCATCTTGGAGGTGAAAATTTGGAACTTGCGTGCCCCCCAAGAGTGCCTTGTAAGTGTGGCCGAATTTTGGGTCACTCTCATAGGCGTAGTCGTCTCGTCTTGAGGTTGGGCACGGTGGTGGCTCACGATCGGTGGTCGGTGAGAAGCGATGCCAACATTATTGGTGCTACCCTTCTTGTACTTGATGTTCAAATGAAACTGTTGCGGATATGTGGACCACTTCTGATGGTGATCATTCTGCAACTTCCCTTGTGTCTGTATGAACTGCAAGGGCCGGTGGTCTGTGTGGATGATTGTTTCCTTCCCCAAAATGTAATGCTTCCATTGTCGACGGGCTTGCACAATCGAATACATTTCTTTGTCATAGGTGGGATACTTGCGAACTGTCTCAGACAATGTCTCACTGTGATATGCCACTGGATGTCCCTGTTGAGTAAGAACTGCCCCAATAGCATAGTGAACTCTTGTCTCGATGCGTAGGCCAACACCCAAGTGCGAGTGAGTGAACGCGGGGGCGAACGGAGCGATTTTCAATTTACTTTGAACGCCTTACGGTACCCAGGGTTCCGACCAAAAAGAATTTTGCTCTCGCTCCTCCTTTGGTGACTTGACTCAAGGGCTAAGTGATATGAGAGAATCCCAACACGAATCTACGGTAGAAATTAGCAAGGCCCAGAAAGCTGCGAAGCTCTGTTATAGTAGTCGGGGCTGGCCAATCCCGAATGACTTGGATCTTGGCTGGATCCACATGCACCCCCCTTTCATCAATAATGTATCCCAGATATTGAACCTGGGTCATGCCAAACATGCACTTCTCCAAATTGGCACACAACTTGTGTTGCCGCAGTGTTTGGAGGACTTTTCGGATGTGATGAAGGTGCTCTTCCCAAGTCTTGCTGAAGATCAGAATGTCATCCAAGTACACCACTACGAATGAGTTGGTGAATGGCCGCAAGATGTCGTCCATCATCCTCATGAAGGTTGTGGGAGCATTCGTCAACCCGAAAGGCATGACCAGCCATTCAAAAATGCCTTCCTTAGCTTTGAAGGCAGTCTTCCACACATCAGAGGGTTCAATTGGTACCTGGTGATACCCAGACTTCAGGTCGATCTTACTGAAATATTTTGCACCTTGGAGTTGGTCCAGAAGGTCATCAATCCGTGGGATTGGGTACCTATTCCGGACGGTGATCTTGTTCAGCGCCCGATAGTCAATACAGAGTCTCCACGTCCCATCCTTCTTCTGTACCAACACGATCGGGCTCCCACAGGGCGATGAACTTGGTCTGATGTGACCTTTCTGCAACAACTCCTGAATCTGCCTCTTGATTTCATCATTTTCCAGAACAGAGCGTCGATAGATCGATCCATTGGGTAGCGGCGAACCTGGGGTCAGATCAATCGGGTGCTTGACCTGGCAGTGCAGAGGAACCCCTGTGGGTGAGGTGAAGATGTCCCCGTACTCCTCCATGACCTTATCCATTTGTTGTTGTCGTGCAGAGGGGCCCTGTCTGGAGGTCGTGGCCACAGTCTTCTTCTTGCCCTGGGGGCGGATCATCAAGAAAACAAATTTCCTGGTTTGGGAAATGAGCTTACTGCATTGTTTTGCTGTAACCAAAGAGATAGTCGTAGGAGGTGGTACCTCTGGTATCCTGTACAACTTATTTCCCAAAGTAATAATAACAACACGAGGTCGAGACTCATACACAACATGACGCTTCCACAAGTATGGTTGTCCTAATAATACATCAGAAACATCAATAGGAGCAACGTCACATAATACCTCATCCGTGAAGGGCTTGATGCTATAGGGAAGGCGACACTGCTGGCTGACGCGGAGATCTCGTCCTTGGTGAAGCCAACCGATGGTGTATGGATGTGGATGGTTGTCCTAATAATACATCAGAAACATCAATAGGAGCAACGTCACATAATACCTCATCCGTGAAGGGCTTGATGCTATAGGGAAGGCGGCACTGCTGGCTGACGCGGAGATCTCGTCCTTGGTGAAGCCAACCGATGGTGTATGGATGTGGGTGAGCTGTGGTCGGCAAGCCCAACCGCTTCACGGCGTCTGCTGAAATGAGGTTCTTTTGGCTCCCATTGTCGACAATGAACTATACAGAGGAGCCCTTTACCCACATCTGGGAGTGGAAGAGACGTTCCTCCTCCTCTGGATCTTCCGGTTCCTCCTTCTGGACCTTTGTAGTGGCAACAGTGGCGTTGGGCTCCGCATCAATAATCTGTTTCCCTTTTTCATTCCCCTTTTCAGGTTCTGATTCGGAGTCGGAGCATGCATGTGACTCAGAAGCCCTCATCTCGGCCACTAGCGACTGCTTGGCCCGACACTCACTTGTGTTGTGAGTGGAGCTCTTATGGAACTCACACCACTTTCCCGTGTCCTTCTTTGGCTTTACGGTGTTGTTCTTTTCTTGTGGCTTTGACGGGTTGTCTTTAGCCGCCATGCTCTGTCCTTTGTTATGCGGTTTGGAAGCACCTTTTCCTTGCTTTTGATTCACAGATCCAAAGTCTCGCTTCTTCTGTTTGAATTTCTGCTCAATCTTGGCAGCATACCGGTATGCCGTACCAAGCGAGGATATGTCGAGGAACTCCATTTCCTCCTGAATGTATCTGTGCAGACAGCTGCGATACTTTAGCACCAGATGTTTCTCTGAATCTTTGATACCCAACTTTGTGCGCAGGGTATGGAACAGATTCGTCAGCTCATGCACATCTTGATCCCTTTGTTGTCGCGGCGTGGTCCATTGTATGTACTTGTCCTCATAGCTCCCCACGGGATAGTACTGTTCCTTGACGGCGTCTCGGAAAGAATTCCAAGTTGGTACGGTCGAGAACAGAGAGGGTTCTGTCTGGTCCTTGTTCTCACAGTAGGTTTCCCACCAGTCCTTAACATGGGGGGTAGCTTTGAGGAGTGCAAAAATAATCTTCTCCGGGTCTGAAAAGTCATGAACAGAGAAATATCCTTCTAATAGATTCAACCATCTATCTACGGCATATGCGTCTATTTGACCCTCAAATATGGGAATGTCAAAATTTACTTGTACCTTAAAGGGAGTCGCAACTCCAGAGTGGCTACTGGATGCAGATGCGCCGCCGGTGGGCAGCCGTTGAAGGATCTGAGCAAAGCTATCCATCATCGCGTTCCTTTGTTTTTCGAGGGCCTCCTCGAGCAATATTTTGATAGGATCTCCTGGTCCCTCATCTTTCTTTTCGTCCCCCATGGGCGTCCGTCGAGGTTTGCGAGGCTGATCTTGCAAAGGTTCCACCAGATCAAGCCCTAGCTCCTTATACCCCGGCCTCGTTGGGGACATGCAAAGAAGGATCGGCAGAACCCCTGCGATACCCGCGGTGGGATTTGTGCGGGGAACGCAACGGAGATAAACCGCAACCTAAATACGGAGATCGGTGGAAATAACACTTCATTTCATTAATATCAAAGAGCGCGGAAATTTGCTTACGGAGCAAGTGGAAATAAAAGCTGACTGAGGTCTTCCCGGCGCTATCTGCGGGGGAAGATGTGGTGGCTACGGACCTGCGAGCCCGCACACAATGAGGGCGCGAGGGCCTGTTGTTAGAAACAGTGGAGAACCCTAAACATCCCAAAACCTAACCCCTGAGGATGAAGCGCCAAAACTATGGGCCCCGTTTGGGTAAATTGGTGTTTCAACTTCCCAGGGACGTAACTTTGGCATACTATCTCCGTTTGACGCATATGATACATCATTAGAAAGCTCTATCCGAGGACTACAGCTGTCGGGATGAATTTTATCAGAAAATTCAGGACCCGAAAACTGCTAAAAATAGTAAGTTATGCCAAAACGGAAAAACTGAAAAAGACAATGGTGGGGGCCCAAGTGGAATAGGCGGGTGGCCACCAATATCCACCTGGATCACTAGATCAGTCATGAATATCACTGTAAGTGGGAAAATCAAAAAGCGTGAGCATTGTTAACAAACAAAGTTGTGAACAATTAAAGAACAATTTTGATTGAAGTGCATGATCTAGTCTAGGTCTAGGAAAAAGTTATTGGCAATGTGTGTACAAGTGGGAGGATTGTTAGAGGGCTTCCAGAGGAGCCCTAAGTATGAAGGACTATTAAGTTGGTGGAAGGGAAAAATTATTAGAGCTTAAGGAGATTAAACTTTAAGGAGGCAAGGGAAACCAAGAGGGATAGTGAAACAACCCTAGTTCATTGTGTTTAGAAAGACATCTTCAATGGAAAGTGGACAATGTCCTTTTCCCTAAGACTTGTATTTTGTGGAGCAACAGTGAGGAAAGTAGTGGGGAGTTTGAAGACTCTATGATTTGGCATCTTTGATGGACAAAGCAATAGCTAGAGGGCTTAATGTTTGGGAAAAATATCAGTGACGTAAAGGATATGTGTTCACTAATAGTGGCAGATTATGGAGCTGAAGATGCACACTTTCAGAAGGAGAAACACGAAAGGAAGTTCTCAGAATAAATTAGTGATAAATTGGTAGAGCATTGTGGGAAATAACAGGTATTTAAATAAGGTTCCACAGAAGAAAGAATGGAAGCCTTCTAGTTCAGAGGGAGGAGCTGCAAAAATAGATAACATGGTACAGTTGGAGACAGATTTAGGTGGACAAGGTTCTTCTAGGAACACCTTCCTTACTAAGAGGGAGTGTTGAAAATGTTAGCAGGAAAGGGTTCCTTGATTTGTGCCTTAATCAATGGAACCACAATGATTTTCTCCTTGAGCATGCATAAGTTCCTATGAGTTAGGAGATAATTCCTAAAAAGTGGGATGAGCTCCTCTGGGTACTTATTGGACTGGACATGTTGGCAGACATGGAACATGAAATGTAGGTTATAAACAAGAATCTAAAGGCAACACATGACAGGCAAGAAAATTTATGTAGACTAGCACATGGCATTTAAGAAGTTTCAGGTTGGGGAGCATGTCTATTTGTGAATTAAGCCCAAGAAGAAATCCTTGAGGATCAGATCATGTGCCAAGTTGGCACCATGATATTGTGGGCCTTTTGAGATCCTTGAGAGGATTGGACCAATGGCCTACAAAATTGCACTGCCTTTGAAAGTGAAAGTCCATGATGTTTTTCATTTTTCATTGCTTAAAAGATATGTAAATGATGATTATCATGTTATTAATTCGTATGTATTGCAGGTGGATCAAGAAATAGAATTCCAGCTGGAACCCCAATGCATATTGCAGTGGAAACATCTCGTGCTCCAGAAAAGAACACTCAAGTAGGTTAAAGTGCAGTGGAAGCACTTTGGTCCCAATGAAGCTACATGGGATATGGCTAATCAAATGCGGGCTATGTATCCTTCATTGATTTCCACTGAAAGCATATGAGTTTTTGCATTTGTAAATATTTATGTATGGTTGTTAGTTTAAATACAGTAATGAGCTATGTTATAAAGCTCCAATAAGCGGTATGGTTGTCATGTTGTCATATTTTACATGATGGTTTTGATTTTGAGCAGGATGTTATTTTAAATACTGTAATGAGGTTCGTTATAAAGCTCCATAGGAAGTATTATTTTTCTTTTCAATGGTTTTGGTTGGTATAGGTGTCGTTTAACACTGAGGAAAGTGTTCCCCTAAGGGGGAGATATTTGTAACAGGCCCGGGTTAAAATTTCATGTTATAAACTTTAATAAAGGTAAAATATCCCAGTGGGAATCACTTGATATGTTTATGGCTAAGGGGAAATTGACAAAGGAAATGGATAAGGCTTTAGAAAGTTAAAAAGGTATTTTTGGCACATTATTTATGAAAATAATTGAAATTAGGAGAAATGGAAGGTGAAATCTCACAAGTTGCATGCAAGGAGGAAAATGAAGGAAAATAATGGAAAATTCAAGAAATTAGAGGCCTCATCAATAAAAATACCTCAGAGCATTAGATAGTAGCCTTTTTTCAGTTTAGTTTTAGAATTATTCTCAGAGAGGAGAAGAGTACCAAGAGGAGAAATCAAGTAAGCAAGCAAAGGAAGGACACGAAAAGGAAAGGAAAAGAAAGGAAAAACAAAGAAGGACAAGGAAAGAAAAGGAAACACTGTTACCGATGAAATAGGTAATCTGACCTCAAAACGAGAACTCTAACCCAAAAAGACTCAAAAAACATGAAAAAACACCCCAAAAACAAAAAAAGTGTATTCCAGAACGCACTTGGTTTTTTTTTAAGGTCAAATTTCAACATTTTATAAAATTATGCTAAAAACAAAATTGTTTCTTGAAAAAAGGATTGAAAAAACATCCTCAAAACAAAACCAGTTGATGCTGGAATAACAAAAAAAAATTATGTCATATTTTTGACATTTAAAAAAATAGAAATAACATTTTTTAATTTTTAAAATTCAAACATTAAAAAAAACCTAAAATTTAAGAAAAAAATAAATTTAAAAAATAAAAACATTTTAAAGCTTAAAATTTAAAAATATATAGGAATAAAAAAATAAAAATAAAAACAAAATAAAATTTTAATTCAAACATTAAAAAAAAACTTAAAATTTAAGAAAAAAAATAAAAAATAAAAAATAAAAAAAATTTAAAGATTAAAATTTCAAAATATATAGAAATAAAAAAACAAAAATAAAAACAAAATAAAAATATTAAATTAAAAAAAAAACAAGCTAAAAAAAGGAAGAAATTATAAAAAATTAAATATAGAAATTAAATTTAAAAAAGAAAAAGAAAATGTTTATTAAATTAGAAAAAAAAAGTTATATTTTAAAATAAAAAATTAAATTTAAAGAAATATATTAAATTCTAATAAATTTAAAACTAAAAAAAAAAAAAACATTATTGAAATTAAAAGTAAAAAAATTAAAAATTAATTAAAAATAAAAAATGAAAAATAAAATACAATAAAAATATTAAATTTAAAAAAATATATATTAAAAAAACAAATAGATTTTAAAAAATAGATTTAATTTAAATTATAAAAAATAATATATATATATATATATATATATATATATATATATATATATAAACTTAAATTAAAAATATATATATTAAATTTTATTAAATTAAAAAAAAAAATTGTTAATATTAAAATAACAAATTAAATTTAAAAAATAAATATTAAATTTTAATAAATAAATGAATAAACAAATAAATTTTGAAATAAAAAATAAATTTTAAATATAGAAAAAAAAAAAAAAAAAAAAGAAAAGAAAAAAAAAGGAAGAAGGTAAAAGACTTTTAAAATCAATTAAAATTGAAAAATTGAAAAAAATAAATAAAATAAAATAAATTAAATAAAAAATAAAATAAAAAACAAATTAATTTGAAAATATCAAGTTTAATTAAATACACAATACACAATTAAAAAAATATATATAAAAATTTTATGTATTTAAAAAAATAATAATAAAAAAGTAAAAAAAAAAAAAAAAAAAATATTAAATTCAAATAAATTAAAAAAAAAACAAAATTTACTAAATTTTAAGAAATTAAATGAAAAAACTAAACATAAAATTTAATAATAATAAAATATATATGAAAAAATAAAATAAAAAATCAATTAAAAAAAATACAAAATTTAATAAAAAATTTTAACAAAATTTAGAAAAAAATAAAATAAAAAACAAAAAAATGAATAAAATTGAATTTTAAAAAAAAAAAAAATTAGAAAAAACAAAAAAAATTAAAACAAATTAAATTTCAAATATAAAAATTAAAAATAATAATAATAATAATAATAATAAATAAATTTTTTGAATTTAAAAAAAAATAAAAATAAAAAAATAAAAATAAAAATTTAAAAAATTAAGAAAAAAAGAATTTGTTTGATTGTGGTGGCGCCGCCAATCGGCCTCCTTCCCAGGTGCCGGAGGAAGCCAACCACTGGGTGGGAGGCCGATTCCGAGGATCGCCCTCCAGCGGTGGGAGGCCGATTCTGGGAATCGCCCTCCCGCGGTGGGAGAGCGATTCCCGGAATCGGCCTCAGGGCGATTCCCGGAATCGGCCTCCCGCGTCGTGGCAGGACGATTCCTGGAATCGGCCTCAAGGTGATTCCCGGAATCGACCTCAAGGTGATTCCCGAAATCAGCCTCCCGCCGCGGGAGGGCGGTTCCCGGAATCGGCCTCAGGTCGATTCCCACGCCGCGGCAGGGCGATTCCCGGAATCGGCCTCCCGCCGCGATAGGGCGATTCCCGGAATCGGCCTCCCACCGCGGTAGGGCGATTCCCGGAATCGGCCTCAGGGCGATTCCTGGAATCGGCCTCCCGCCGCGGGAGGGCGATTCTCAGAATCGGCCTCCCGCCCAGCGGCCGGCCTCCGCCGCCCCCTGGGCGGGAGGCCGATTGGCGGCGCCACCGTGATCATTTTTTTTTTTTTTTTTAAATATATTTTTTTTTTAAATTTGATTTTTTTTTTTTTTTTTTTTTTTTTAAAAATTCAAAAAATTTAAAATTATTTGTTTTTTAATTCAAATTTTTTCTTTTAAATTTAAATTGTTTTAATTTTTTTGTTTTTTGTTTTTTTTTAATTTTGTTTTTAAATTTAATATTTTAGATTAATTATTTTTTAAAATTTAAATTTTTTTTATTAAATTTTAATTTAATATTCATTTTTTTAATCTTTTAGTTTATTTGGTTTTTCATTTTTAAAATTTATAAATTGTTTCATTTAAAAAAAAACAATAAATTTATGGATATTTGTTTTTTAATTATTTGCACGTGGTTTTTTTCATTTTTTTTTGTTTTTTAATAATAGCTTCTTCTTCTTTTTTTAAATTCTTTTATTGTAATTTTCTTTTTCAATTTTATTTTATTTTATTTTTTTATTTATTTATTTTTTTTTTTTTTGGGTTAATTTTAAAATTTGTATTTTTATTTCTTCTTCTTCTTATTATTTTAATTTTAATTTTTAAATTTAAATTTTTTTTTTGTATTTTATGTTTTTTATCTAAATTTTAATTTTGTAATTTAAATTATTTTTGAATTTTCTATATATATTTTTTTTAAATTATATGGATTTTTTTAATAACTTAGAAAAAAATGTTTTTGATGTTTTTTATTTTTTATTTTTTTGGTTAATTTTTGTTTTTTTCTTTAAATTATGTGTTTTTTTTTCAAATTTTGTCATTTCTTTTGATATAATTTTCGAATATTTTTTCTTTTTCTATTTATTTTTGTTTAAATTTTTTATTTTTACGAGTTAATTTTGTTTTTTTTTCACAATTTTATTGGTTTTTTTTTATTGCTCTTATATATATTTTTTTAATCTAAGTTTCGTGTTTTATTACCAACATGAAAATCACCACTCTAAAAAAAGAAAGGTTGATGTTGCATCAATACGTTTCAAAATTAGCATGAAAATCACCACTCTAAAAAAAAAAAGTTGATGCTGCATCAATACGTTTCAAAATTAGCATGAAAAATCACTAACATTTTAAAACAAATATTCATACTTCATAAATACAAATATTAGAGTGTCGAAAATGTGCTCCAAAAAAAAAAGGTGATTCTGCATCACCACTTTTCAAAATCGGGTGCTTTTTATGCTACCAAAAAAAAGTAGGTAACAGTGCGGTTACCTATTTCATCGGTAACACTGTTAGGAAGGTAAGGATCAAGCAGATTCAGCGGGAATACTTGTAGATAATAGGTTGCATGTATGATTTCCTATATGGTTTTGACATGCATGTTATGTGCATGTTGGTATTTAGTTCTTTTGTTGTCAATGGCATAGATTTGTCGAGTTTCGACAATGGATTTTAGCCTAGCCTTTCCGTTTATAAATAGCCATGGTGTGATGGGATTGTTCTTGGTTCTGAGCTTTCGGTTGCTGGAAGATTTTGGATCTTGTTAAAGTGGTCTCAGGAAAATTCCCAAAGGCCTAAGAATCCCTTGAATGGTAATGGCGATATACACGATAAAGATTTAGGGTGGAGACTGGAAAAATCCTTAAGGTATTTGTGAAGAAATTTGGAGGCATCCAATCTCAGTTTGGTGTTATGATATCGACACCGGTTTGGGTGAGATCACAGTGTGAATATGGTGGAGGTGGTTTAACCTCTAGATTCCCTTGGTTTTATTTGGATTGGTTTATCCCATGAGATCCCACATTCATGCTTGGAATATGGCACAGGGGTGATTTTCTGAAAGAAAGATTTGGTTCAGTCAACCTATGGTCAGGTGGAACATGGAAGTCTTGAACCTGGTTGGCAGTTGCCTATGTTTTATAAAAGCTAATTTTCACTTGATTTTGATAAGGAATTGTACTAGTTATTATGTGGCTTTAATGTATTTTCTCTTATTGTTATTTATCTGGTTATATGTTGGTTATAAGCATGGTTATTGACAGATATTAGTCATGTATATTTTCATGCTTTTTACTTGTAAATAAATGAATAATTAATGCAAGAACTAATTGGTGTTATTACAGTTAATATGAGAAGAAAGTGACCCTTCTTGTTAAACCTCATAAAATTTTTCAGTTCCCTATGATCAAACTTGCATTCATGACTTGTAGTTTGCATATCTACCAAGTGTTCAGCAAAATGTCAGTCCTAGTTGGGGATGGTCAAGTCAAGTATTGGTTTTAGTTTTTCGTTTACTAGCATTATTTCTATGGAATTTATCTTCTATAAAAGTTTCACTAAGTTTTAGGAAGAGACCTGAGTCCTCGCCCTGATAACGTGGCACAAAATTCGGAGGTGCTAGCATAGAACTCAGCATAAAAGTCCATAGCTACATGGAAGCGAGCTTATGAGTGTGAATTGTAACCCATAGTCACATGAGGGCCTTGGAAAGGGGGTGAATGGGGATCTAGGTCAGGGAAAAAGTGAGTTATCTAAGGGTTTGGACACCTGGAGGGTTTGGGTTACTCTTGAAGGTCCTGTGGAATCTGAGGGAGGTCATTAAGTTCTTAAGTTGTCAACTCAATTTCATTAAGGTTAGCTAGGAGGTTGAGTCATATGATAGTGACCCTCAACTCATGTTTACCCCAGGAATTCCAGTGAAAGTGGGTAAGTATGGGAGGAGGTAGCTACACATGATGCACCACAAACCTATAGTGATGGGCCATCTAGGTTCACTAAGTCAACCTATGATGTGGCTTAGTATAAGACTATGCCATTGTTTTTTAGGTTAAATTAAAGTTTATGCTAGAGGTACTCTTTCAACCTCCATAATACACACACACACACACACACATATATAAATTGAGGAAGATAAATCACACACATTATTCCCTAGTTTGAAATTATATCAATTTCCAATATTACTTGGTTTTGTATATATATATATTTTTACAACATTAGTAGAAAGTTTTTTTACAATAAGAAAAATTTTAAATACTAAAATATTATCTAAGAAATAATTAAATTATTGTTATTTATCTCTTTGATATAGAAATAATTAAATTATTGTTATTTATTTATTCAATAGTGAAAATAAAATTGTTATTTATCTCTTTGATATATTTGTTCAATAGCTAAAAGAAAATTGAGATGTGAATACAAGACAAATCCAAGAATAAAATTTTTGACTCTTCATTTTGAAAGAAAATATGAAAGCTTAAAATGTGTATATTAATGAATTTGTATTTTAATTTTTTGGGATTTCTTTATGAATAGTTTTGAAAGTTATAAATTTTCACATATTTAAAAATAAAAAAATCTATCTCATGGAGTGTGACTCAATTGACAATCATCTTGTTATGAAGTATTATGTAAAAACATGAGATTCAAAGTTCAAATCCCTGTTAATATATATTTTTAGAATGTGGTATGTATATTGTAATTGTTTTGAAATAAAATTATCTTCAATTTATCACTTTTATATAATTTTTAATATATTTTTCAAATAAATATACATTAAATTAAATACTTAGAAATTAGTTTAAAATAGTCTAACTTTTTGAAATGTTATATTTTAATTGCGCCTAGTGGTGCTCTACACAACCCTAAACATAAATGTAAACGTAAACGTAAACATGTAATGTCCGACCCTATTTAAAAATCAATCTAATTACTATTATGCATAAAAAAATATAAATTTAAACTATAAAGAGGTTTACAACACTTAAAAAAGAGGTATGGTAAATAAATAAAAATATAAATAAACTCGAAGTATGGTAAATAATAAAACCTCTTTTTATACTTACCCTAGAGGTATGGTAAAAATATAAATAAACTAGAGGTATGGTAAATAAATACAACATATTTTTATATATACTGCATGAAACTCTTTATATTTACAAAAACTCAAAAGATAGATTTTATTTAGGTGAAGCCTATGGACCAAATACCATTTTAATACCATGGGCCAGATACCATATTATAAAAGAGGTATGGCAAATAAATAAATATAAAGAGGCATAAAGAGGTATGGTAAATAAAAAATATATACATCAAATAGGATTAGAAATCAACACCTCGACTATGGGCTAAATATCTTGTTAAATAAAATAGGTATGGTAAATAAATAAAAGTACAAATAAACTGGAGGTATGGTAAATAAATAAAATGTGTTTTTATATTTACTTCATAATCCACTTTATTTTTACAAACACTCAAAAAAGAGGTTTTATTTAGGTGAACTCTATGGACCAAATTATTATTAATACAATGCAAAAAAAAATTATTAACCCTAATATTAATATTGAAATATTATTATTATTATTAAATATAGTATTCATATTAATACATTACAATATTAATGTTATTAAATTTAATAGCTTTGGCTTAATACAATATTAAAGTTGTTATATTATAATATACATTAATACATCATGATATATATTAACTCTAGATATATATGGGAGGGAAGAACAAAGACATAGTGATAGAGGTGGAGAGATAGCAGGAGTGACCAGGGGGAGATGGAGATAAATTGAAGGAGAGGGGAGAGGAGGAATGAAGAGATAGAGAGAGAGGGAGAGGAGTGAGAGAGGTAGAGAAGGGTAAGATAGGAAGAGGGAGACACAGAGATGGAGGAGAAGAGAGAGAAGGATAGAGGGAGGGAGATAGTGAGAGGATTGGAGAGAGAGAGAGAGAGAGAAGAGAGGTAGGTAGGAGAGAAAGGGAGAGAGAGGAAGTATGAGAGTGAGAACTTAGATAGAGAGGAAAAGAGAGGGATCGATATAGAGATGGAGTTGGAGGGGGAGAGAGGGAGGTGAGAATAAATACATAGATAGTGAGAAGTGGAGAGAGAGAGGGAGTGACAAGGGAGAGATGAAGAGAGAGTGTGTATTTTTAGGGGTGAGATAAAGTGACAAATAAGGAAAGTTGGAGAGAAGGGGGGAGAGAAGAAGATAGAAGGGGAGAGGGAGGGATATAGTAACATAGTTGGAGAGAGAGAGTGTGTGTGTGATGGGGGAAGAGAGAGGATTTGAGAGAGAGAGAGAGAGAGAGAGAGAGAGAGAGAGAGAGAGAGAGAGAGAGAGAGATGGGGCAAGAGAGAGGGAGGCAGGAGAGAAAGGGAGAGAGATGAGGAGAGTGATGGGGAAAAAGAGAGGATTGGAGAGAGAGAGACAGAGAGAGAGATGGGGGAAGAGAGAGGGATGTAGAAGAGAAAGGGAGAGAGAGGAAGGACGAGAGAGAGGAGGAGAGAGGGAGGGGTAGAGAGATGGAGTTGGAGGAGAAAAGAGGGAGGGAAGAAGAAATACATAGAGAGTGAGAAGTGGAGGTAGAGAGAGAGTGACAAGGGATAGATGAAGAGAGAGCATGTGTGTGTTTGGGGGTGAGATAAAGATACAAAGAAGGAGAGATGGAGAGAAGGGAGGAGATAAGGAGAGAGAAGGAGAGACAGAGGGATATAGTAACATAGTTGGAGGGTAGAGAGAGAGAGAGAGGTGGGAGAGAAAGGGAGAGAGTTGAAGGAAGAGATAGGATGTGAGAGAGTGGAGAGAGGGAGAGAAAGAGATATGGAGTTGGAGGGGGAGAGAGAGGTCGGTAAGAAGAAATACATAAGGAGAGAGGTGGAGAGAGAGGGAGTGATAAGGAAGATGAAGAGAGAGGGAGTGATAAGGAATATGAAGAGAGAGGGAGAGAGGACAATAGGAGGAAAGAGAGAGAAGTGGGGGAGAGAGAGAGAGAAGGGGAAGAGAAGGGGAGAGGGGGAGACGAGGAGGGAGAGATAGATATATAGATTGGAGAAATAAAGTGTATGTTTTGGGGGTGATATATAGAGACAAATGGAGATAAAGATATTGATGGAAGGTGAAGCGAAAAAAGAAGAGAGATATGGAGAGAGGGACATAGATATTGATAGATATGGAGTGAGGGAGCGTGAGTGTTTGTGGGGTGAGATAGAGAGACAAAGAAGGAGATATTGAGGGAGATATAGATATAGATGGAGGGGGGAGAGAGGGAAGAATATGTCTTGCACTAGTTGCATTGATTTCAGTGTAGATGGTGATTTATAATCATATTTGATTGCTTGCACTAGATGCATTGATTTTTGTGTAGTTGTTGATTTCTAATGATATTTGATTTCTTGCACTAGATGCATTTATTTCAATGTAGATGATTTATAATCATATTTGATTGCTTGCACTAAATGAATAGATTTAAGTGTAGATGGTGATTTCTAATCCTATTTGATCATTTGCACTAATGCATTGATTTCAATGTATATTTTGATTTATAATTATATTTGATTGCTTGCACTAGATGCATTGATTTCAATGTAAATTATTTTTAATCCTATTTGATTGCTTGCACTAAATGCGTTGATTTTAGTGTAAATGGTGATTTCTAATATTATTTGATTGCTTGCACC
This sequence comes from Pinus albicaulis, assembly GCA_034641835.2. Lineage (NCBI taxonomy): Eukaryota > Viridiplantae > Streptophyta > Pinopsida > Pinales > Pinaceae > Pinus > Pinus albicaulis. The sequence continues at coordinate 1,005,189,075 of CM076572.1, forward strand.
AAATGAATTTATTTATTTGTAGATTTTGGTTTCTAATCCTATTTTATTGCTTTCATTAGATGCATTTATTTCAGTGTAGAAGTTGTTTTCTAATATTATTTGATTTCTTTCATTAGATGCAATGATTTCAGTGTAGAAGTGGTTTTCTAATCTTATTTGATTTCGTGCATTAGATGCATTGACTTCAATGTAGATGTTGATTTTTGATTTGATGTAATTGGATGCATGATGATACATTAATTTTAAAGTGAATTTATTAACAATGTGCATTGATTTTAGTGTAAGCACAAAAAATTATTAGCAATGTACATTGATTTTTGTGTATAGTAATTCAACTTATTAATATTGGAGAGCAAGAGAGACAAGGTATGACGTTTAGTTGCTATGACAACTCAAGGTAAATATTTAAATGGTTTACAATTTCAATTGTCCTTTTTATATAATCAATATGAAAAGACGACTAAACTAACAAGGACGACAATAAGAATAGTAGAAGAAATTAGTTTGAGATTGATCGCAATGAAGACTATTTTTAATTGAATAAATTCTTATTATTCACATTTTCTATCATTCAAAACTATTATATTGTCACTTTGTATTCAAAATTTGTATTTTATCATTTTTCATCATTAAAATTATTAACAATATTTATCATCTTAACAAACTTAGGTAACTAAGAAATTTTAAAATTAAAATGACCACATTAATCTCTTATTGATTGAAACCAACCTAGATCCATCTTAACTATGGATCTATCAAGCTTCGAGAAGGATCAAATCTCTCAAGGTGCAAACCTTTCCTCACTCAAAAAAGAGGTTTTCACCTGGAGAGATTTGATCCCTCTCGGAGCTTGATAGATCCGGAGTTAATATGGATCTAGGGTGGTTTTATAATTAATTAAATAATTAATATAACTAGCATATTCTAATTTTATATTTAATTAAAAAGGATTAATGAAAAAGGAAAAATTTAATATAAAAGAAAGAAATTGATATGATTAAATTTCAAGTGGTTTGAATATCTATTTTCAAAAATTAAAAATATAATTATCCTCTATCCACTGATGGAATCTTTGTGCAAAATTATCTCTGTGAAAACTTCATGAATGCAATGACATACAAGTTGTCTCTAATCGTATCAACAAATATTGAAGGGACGGAAGAAAAATTGACGTCCCGGAAATCTTGCCAAGAAAAGTTTCCACTTTCTTCAAAGTTGGCTACCCCCACAAAAGGAAAATCCCAACAATTCATTGTCTTTATATAAGATAACTTGAATGGTGAGTGAAATCGCAGTCTGAGTATAGGGGTGAGACAATAGTAGCCTACAACCTAGCAGACTCAAGGCGTAGTCTCAGAGTCAATTTTGCAGGTGTTAGATAATATTGTCTTAAATTGATATGGGTTTGAGTATAGGGGTGAGACAATAGTAGCCTACAAGCTAGCAGACTTAGGGCATACTCTCTGAGTCAATTTTGCAAGTGTTAGATAATATTGTCTTAAATTGATATGGGTTTGAGTATAGGGGTGAGACAATAGTAGCGTGCAAGCTAGCAGACTTAGGGCGTACTCTCAGAGTCAATTTTGTAGGTGTTAGATAATATTGTGTTAAATTGATATGGGTTTGTCTCAATTGTTAACTGTCTTAAATGAGTTTAGTCTTAATTCTCATGGTCTTAAATGGCCATAGTCTTAAATATAAAGTTTTGTATTAAAATATATTTTTGTCTTATATATAATGTTTTTTCTTAAAATATTTTTGTCTTAAATATAAAGTTGTCTTAAATTGTTTTTGTCTCAAATATAAATTTTTGTTTTAAAAATAGTTTTTTATCAAATAGTTTTTGTCTTAAATTTTATATTTAAGACAATTCAATTAATATTAAATTTTAATGTAAAATAACTAAAATAAAGTGCCTTTTAAAGAAAAAAATATTTCTTTTTTTTGTTAAAAAATGCCTTAAAAATGTCTTTGTATAATAATGTCATTTTTATTTAGTAAGCATTAAATTAAAAATTTCTATAGTCAAGGATAATCTATCCTTTATAGTATAAAAAATACAATTGATTAATAGAAAATTGTTTTATTACAGGTTAATCTATAAAGTTAACCTATCTGTTTATAATATAGCAATTGATTAATGATAATTGCATGGAACCTAGGTAAGTTGTATTGTTTATTGACATTACAACTTATCCAATACAATAGTAGTAATTTTGATATTTTCAAGTTTTGAGTTTGGTAATGTTTTGGTTGCTATCTAGATTGCAAATTTTGGAATATTTAGGAAACTAATGAAGGAAATTTCCAAATTTTCATATTGACAATTTTAAAATATTCCAGAAATTTAACTTTTGAGTCCTAAAAAATCTTTAAATATTCAAAAATATACAATAAATTAAATAAATTTTTATTAAAGAAAGAGTATAATATAATGATCTCAAAATATAAATTAATTTTTATTTAGGAAAGAGATCTAAAATTAAATTGAGTGAAACCCTATTCAAAAATGAAATAAAATCTACCAGACTTAGACTCATTAAGATCTCTCAGGAACTAATGAACTTACATTTGCTTGCCTAATCCCTACGATTTGATGACTTAGGCTGATCCTTAGACGCCCTCACTTACATAAAATATGAACAATGGAAATATAAAGATTCTGAAAGGAAACAAAAGAAAATAATATACATCGAAACTCAGGACGACTCTATAAAAACACAGACTTCACTAAGTCAACTCTTTAATTATGTCGTGATTTCTGCCACACTTACATCGAAAGACAACCAAGAATAATCAGATAACTCGTAGAGCATGGAAATGCAGGCGAGCTCAATGGCGCAGCACATATTCGGATCCAGACCTACACAGAGTAATTTGGGCCAAAGTGTTGAGCAGATTGACTCTCCAATTCATATCTCCACAGTCTCTTCACACTTAGACTCCAACATATCCAATCATTATTGTGCGCAAGTAATCACCTCGCCATCGATGGATGCATCCATCAATGCCCTTCTTGAAATCTCCCATCACATTGTCACCCCTTCGGATATCAACATTGCACCAACATCAAAACCTAAACATCGGTCCCCTGTCCCGAACGCGCACCACCACGCTGATTCACCACTGTCTAAAAATCACTCAGTGGCCAAATCTCACAGTGAAAGTCTCAATAAACCCATTGTTATCAACCTTTCAAGCATCAACCTAGACCACGCTTCCAATTCCCTTCTTCATAAGGGTCTAAATTTTGTTAAAGAACGTAATCTCAACCACCTGCTAGGTGTCGAAACCATCGGTCCAAGTGTCATAGGTCAGTTTGAGTGAGTCCAGTTTAGTCGAGTTTAACTCCAGTTATTTATTGTTGATGTTTCCAATGTAATCCTATTTAACTAATTCATAATATTGAGATGAGCAACTCTCTGCTCCATTTTACTTTCCAGTTTTTCAATTCTTTTCATGGTATCAGAGCTAGCTTGCATAAGCCTCCCTGGAGAGCAGCAAGAGAGCCAAGAAGGAGCAGTAGAGAGGAGGAGCGAGCTTGCATAAGACTCATTGAAGAGCAAAAATTTTTTTGAAGAAAAATATTTTGGTTGTCGCGACTGTTAGGGTAATACATGTGCCAACGTGCTGAAACAAGAAATGGGTGCGAGAATACAAGCCATACCCATGCTAGTTTTTTGAATTGCGTAGTTTTTGGTTTGGTCACAGCTGTTTGATTCGGGATTGCGCCAATCAGTTTGCAAAAGAAAAAACAAAAAAGAAGCATATGCATTTACACACTGACGCAGGATAGAAGTTAAGAAATCTGGCATTAAGTAAAGTCTCAAATTTATTAAACGGCATGGAGGTTATGTTCGTTAAGCCGTTCAAAGTCTAATGCATGAAGATGATGCAACAAAAATATGATATTGACATGATGTTATTTGGTGAGATAATCCCACTTCAGTCAGAGGAAGACAACCTGTTTATAGCAGCACAGGTTAGTGAAGAAGAGGCAGAGAAAAAGACAGAGGAAGATGCAGCAAAGGAAATGCAACAACAGAAAGCTCTCATTGCAGAGTAGAAGGAAGAAATAGAGAAAGCAGCAGAGACAGAAGAAAATAAAGTTGTTTGCAAAGGGAAAGCAAAAACAGAGATAGAGGCAGAAGAAGAAGAGGAAACACAATTGAAGAAAGCTCTCATTCCAGAGAAAAAAGACCAGAACCAATGTCGTTCTGAAAATATTTTTTATTCTAACATTGATTTCAAGTGTGTAGGTACACAAATTGATTATGAAGAAGAGCTAAAGTTTATTGAAACATGGCTTGCAACACCATGTCTAGTTGAGGTCTACACAGAAGCTGTAGATATGAATGTTGAAGACGACATGCATGACGAACATGTCAATGAAATTTTCATGCATTGGATTTTTGAAGAGATAAGATATTATTCTAATCCTATGTTGAAACAGATTGATGATGATAAGCGCACTACAGAAGACAATATGTGGCAGAAACCCACATTTTATGAAGATGTGGAGAACATGCTTAAACAGCCTGGAACTGTAAAAGACCTGCACCAACAAATCAAGAAACTGAAGTTTGAAGGATACAACAAAGCGAAAAATATGAAACAATTTAGAGGCTACAGAATTTGGAAAAAGAGAAGAAAAAACTAAATATAGTTGAAGTCAATTTTTTTGAAAGTGTAAGCCTCGCTGAGACATAGACCAGCAGGTATCTGAATTAAATTTTTATGTGGTTGAAATTAAAGGGGAGTGTTAAAGAACGTAATCTCAACCACCTGCTAGGTGTCGAAACTGTTAGTCCAAGTGTCATAGGTCAGTTTGAGTGAGTCTAGTTTAGTCGAGTTTAACTCTAGTTATTTATTGTTGATGTTTCCAATGTAATCCTATTTAACTAATTCGTAATATTGAGATGAGAAACTCTCTGCTCCATTTTACTTTTCAGTTTCTCATTTCTTTTCGAATTTTTCCAATCACTCCCATTAAAATCCCAGTTGATAATATAATTAGTAACATAGAATTAGCCATTAAATATTTTAATTCGAAGCAGAAAAAATAAAACTTGACCGTGCGAAGATTCTTAAAAATGCCAAGCCTCCTCGTAACACATTGAAGGAAGAAAAAAATTCCTTAAATAACTTTAAAAAGAACAAAGACATAATTATCCTAAGAGATGATAAGGTAAATGCAACTCTAATAATGGATTGATCTGAATACGACAGGAAAATGGAAGATCACCTGAACAATAGTGGTTTTTATAAAATTTTAAATAAAGACCTTGCGCTAAGATTGTAAGGGAAGTCTTTAAGAAAATAAAACATTCATCTTTTGACACTATCATAAAAGAAAGAATCATTCTTTCGAGTTCCATCACTCCTAGAATTTATGGAGTTCCCAAAGTTTATAAATGCGGTATCCTATTAAGACTTATAGTCAACACTATAAGTTCTCTTATCTACTTCTTTAGTCAATATCTTGCCAAAACCCTTAGCCCCTTAACTGGAACCACCTCTTCATACATAAAGGATTCTTTATCTTTCGTTCAGTGGACCAAAAATCTTGAAATAAAATATGATGATCTCATGGTCCTCTTCATACATAAAATACTGCTCATCTTTCGTTCAATGGACCAACAACCTTGAAATAAAATATGAAGATCTCATGGTGAGTTTTGACATCGTTTACACCATGATTCCTATAGATTAAGCCATTGATGTTATGAAATCAATTACTGAAACTGTAGAGCTCCTAAAAATATGTTTAAAATTATCTTATGCTTTAAAGGAAAAATTTATGAACAAACTCATGGAGTAGCAATTGGTTCACCTCTATCTCCTATAATTGCTAACATATACATGGAACATTTTGAACAGAAAGCCATCAAATCCTTTTCCTATATCCCAGAGGAATGGAAAATATTTGTTGATGATTTTTTCCCACAAGGGAGTCATGGTAAAGCTAAACTAGAATAATTTTTAATTCACATTAATAGTCAATCAAGTCACATTAAATTTACCATTGAAGTTGAAAAAGATAACCAATTACCCTTTGTTGACATCCTTTTAACCAAAAAATATGGGAAACTTAGCACCAAATTTTACAGAAAGAAAACCCACACTGAAAGATACCTTCATGCCAACTCTCATCACCATTGGAAACAAAAATATGGTGTTATTAAAACCCTAGCTACAAGGGATTCTAGAATTTCTGACTCTAATCACCTAGAGCATGAACTAAACCACCTCAGCCCAGTGTTCCAACATAATGGATATAATACAAACATCATCAACACAAGAGTTTATCAAACCCTACACAAAAATAAGGTTAAGAAAACCTTTGACATTCCAAAAATCTTGTTACCATACATAAAAGGAAGAACTGATAAAATATCTAAAATCTTAAGCAAGCATAACATTAATATTGCTTTCATTCCCCCTAATACAATCAGAAAAAGTGTAGATTCAGCAAAGGACCCTATAAACCCTAGTCTACAAAAAGGGGTTTACATAGTTCCATGTTCTTGTGGAAAAGAGTACATTGGTGAAACTGGAAGATCTCTTAATATTATACTTAAAGAGCATGCTGCAGACATATCTAGGAATAGAACTTGAAAACCTGACCTTGCTGAACATTCTTTCTCATTAGCACACGACATGAGGATGGAAGATGCTAAACTTGTCACCAAATAAAAACATTAACTAAAACATAAAATTAAAGAAGCCATAGAAATTGAAAAAAAAAGAATAACATGAATGGAGATGATGGCGTTAACACAAAATACTTAGAAACCCTTAATAAATAATACCTCTCATGAAAACAAATTAAAAAATACCTAAAATAATAACATTTGGCATGAGTTTCTCCTAATATTAACTTAATAATTAGTGTCATATTAAACTTATAATATAACAAATGTGAAATAAATTATTTCATCTTATTATTCAAATTATTTGAAAAACATATCAAACAAGATAAAAATCACATTCATGAACACTGCTTATTAATCATACCTCACATGAAAACAAATTAGAAATTACCTAGAAAATAAATATTTTATATAAAGTTTCTCCTAATATTAACTTAATAATTCTTGTCATATTAATCTTATAAAATAACAATTGAATTTTAAATATATATAATCATTTTAATAAACACCCTTTATTAATTATTCATCTAAACAATTTTAATTTTAATTTTAATTATATATATATATATATATATATATATATATATATATATATATATATATATATAAGTCGGTTGTAATTTAATTTATTTTTTTAATTTTATGTAAGTTAATTTTAATATTAAATTTAATATTATAAATTTTAGATTAAATTATATTTATATTTTACAAATGTAACATTATGTAAACTAATTCTAAATTATATTCATTTATTTTTTAGTCAAAACTAATTGTTATAATGTCATGATCTTGTTCTTCATCCTGTCGTGGAGATAACCACATTAAATGGTTTTATCAACCTAATTTTTCAGACTACTCATGTGAGAGTCCATCTTTAAGGATAATGCCTAATAATCTTGAGAAGATTGGAGTAATTAGGACTAGGATATATATAACAATTAGTTTTGACTAAAAAATAAATGAATACAATTTAGAATTAATTTACAAAATGTTACATCTATAAAATATAAATATAATTTAATCTAAGATTTATAATATTAAATTTAATATTAAAATTAATTTACATAAAATTAAAAAAATAAATTAAATTAATAATTAAAGTAAAATAGTTTATCTACTAACCTTGATTGAATTTTCGATTTTAAATATAATATTTTAAAAATATAACAAATTTTTTAAATAAAATTACTATTTTATATATTTAAAAAAACAATTATTAATTGTTACTCTCACTACTATAATACTATTTTTTTTTAACAAAAAATAGTTTTAGAATAACTACTGCTTTGTACTAATAGATTATTCTAATGTTCTAAATCTAAACCTAAGATTAAATTTATAAAAGAGATATTATAATATTTGGTCTTATTTTAACCATTTTGATTTCATCAATCTTAAAAAATAAAATTAAAAATAATTAAAAATTTCGAGAGACATTCTAAGACAAGCTCAGCAGAAGAACCCTAAGTCCAAACCCGTCTGTGGGCTCACCCAGCAGCCCTCTGGAGCTCATATTCTGCCAACCAAGTGATCTGCTTCGTCCTGATCTCTCTGAAGCCGAAAATCATCTAAATATCACCAAGGAAAATGGGCCGACAAGCCCGTGCAATACCACAGCTCCCAGACGTCTTTTACAGCTCTATGTTGGCTGCACGGTTGTTTAGTTGCGGTCATCGACGACGTGAATTTTGAATCAGCGTGAGTACAGTAATGTCAATGTGAATATATTGCTCTTGAGTTCATAGGTTAGTTGTGTAAAGGCGTTAATTCGTAACACTAGTGGTGGAATGCTCTTTGTTTAGTGGTGGACCAATCTTTTTTGTTTAGTGGTGAGTATGATTGATAATTGTTGCAGAGAAACCATAATTCATAAGGATAATTGTGTTATGTTGTTTGGTTAGTGATTTGTGCACAAATATAGTGTGTTATTGTGTTTTATTTATTAATCTTTATAGAGGAACCATAATTTATAAGGATAGATCTGTGATGGTGTTAATTCATAAGGATAATTGTGTTATGTTGTTTGGTTAGTGATTTGTGCACAAATATGGTGTGTTATTGTGTTTTATTTATTAATCTTTATAGATGAACCATAATTCATAAGGATTGATGTGTGATGGTGTTAATTCATAAAGATAATTGTGTTATGTTTGGTTAGTGATTTGTACACAAATATAGTGTGTTATTGTGTTTTATTTATTATATATTTAAGTTGAAGAAGGAGGTTAATCATATATATATATATATATATATAGTTTTATTTTATTATGAAAATATTTTGATTTGGTTAAAGTATATTTAAGAAAATAATAATTATTGAGTTAGAAGCCAAAATGTTTATGGGAAAGATTCAAGTTGTTTCAGGATTTTTTCTCTTAATAAACTAGCTGGATCTATCTTAACTCAAGATCTATCAAATTTTTAGAAGGATCAAATACAACTTTCAAGGTGCAAACCTTTTTATTGAGTGTTAAATTTAAAGAAATATTTGTATCTCTGAGATTTGATCCCTTGAGTTAAAATGAATTTAGACTAGTAATATTAGGGTTTATATTATAGGCACCCCTTATACCAAGCACATTTATTATTGTGTTTGTACTAGTTATAAAAAAAAGTAATATATAAATTAAAGATATATTCATTTAAAAATATATACAACAATAAAACATAATAAGGCCATAATAAATAAACAATAAGATTTCAATTACAAGTATTTTTTAATTAAATTGAAAAAGTAAAAAAAAAAATTGAAAAAAAAAAAGACATCTTAATTTTCTATCTTTCTATCTTCACTATTAGTAAAAATAATGTAGAAGTTAAATCTCTATTATCTATCTAATAATCACTAATAATTAAAATAAAATTTTAAAAACACTATTCCAAAATAAACAGTCAAAAAATAAACACCCAAAATGTCCATATACAAAACCTAAATTGAACTTAACACTTTATTAAGTAGAGGTAATATATTTGACCTTCAAGGCCTCTGAGAAAATCCTTAAGTAGAACAAACTGTGCGAAGGTTATCCTTGCAATGCCCTTGATGGGCGTGAACTTGGTAGGCATTGAATCACACATGACACTATATCACTTCGATCTGCCCATAGTTTGGAAGATGTCTCTCGAGGATGTCTCAAACCCCTGTTAGTGTAACTCTCTCCTATTTCATTGTACTGTTGATATGATATCTACTGTAGCTATGGTCTATCAAACACATTAATCACAGTTTGCAATGGCATGTTTCGGTGTAAGGAGGATTTCACAGCATATGCAGAAGTGTGCTTTAGAGAATTCGGTGACAGGTTAAAGTTCTGGGCAAGTTATAACGAAGGCAATGGATTTACCCTTTTTCCGGTTATGACGTTGGTTACTGGCCACTTAAAAGATGTTCTTATCCCTTGAGATTCATGTGAAACTCTAGAGTGAAACCATACATTACTATTCATTATGTTCTGTCATCTCTGGTAGCAACTGTAAAGCTTTACCAACAGTAATTCAGGTTCTATATTGTAATCATCTTAATATCTCTTACATTGAATTTGATATTCCTTCATATCTATGGGACTGACATACTATTTGTAATGTATATCAAAAAATTTGCATAAATGTGTCATTTTTCCAATGACCACTCATGTTACTACATGAAATTATATAGACACATTTGAAGTATCACACTTTTCTTTGATTTCTGTGAACATACTTGCAAAGAAAGCGAAAGGGCTCCATAGCTCTCGATATGTTTTAGGTAGCATGTACCTCATTATAAACATGTTTGAGGGTATTGTTATAAGTTAAATAAAGAGAAAATTAGGAGTTAAATTTTGTATTTTCAAAAAAAAAATATTAATTTGTATTTTTATAAAAATTATTAGTTTAAATTTTATAGGGTAAAAGTATAGTAACTTAACATTTGCAAAAAAATTTTATAAAAACTATATAAAATCATTAAAAATTTGAATATTTTTACAAAAATATTTTCAAACCTTTTATGATTTGCATATTATGGACTAGTAAGATTCCCCTAGGTTTCTACACTTGAAAATAATTTTTCATCTTTAAAATTTCTCTAGAATCAAAGGAACATTGATTTACAATTTAATTTTTGAAACTTCCTTAACTTAAAAATATGGCAGAAGCATATAAAGCATAATTTACTCAAGATTGTTTGATTAATTTTTTTATTATGATGTGTGAATTCATTATCTAATTAAAGTTTATAGACCTTGTTGGTTATGGGGATTACTCTTCTTGTATAAAGGAGATTGTAGGCTCTAGATTGCCTTCCTTCACCAAAGAAGAATCCAAAAAGCCAAGGGGATCTTCATATTTCATTGGTTTCATCTGTTAGTGTTAGTATTTTCATCGTGCCATCAATGATCAAAAATCCTCTTTTCATATCATTTTAGGGGTCCCACTTAGAATTTTTTTATCATTCCACTAGGTCATGCAAAAAATTTAGTCATTAATGGTAGCCCTAGTCCAAAGACATCACTCTTCCTCAAATTTGATTACTTGCTAGCATAGTTTCATACCTTGTTGACTGTACATCATCCATAAAGTTAATGTCATCATGACATCACATCAGTTATGTCATCATGAAGTCTAGTATTTTAAGGTGTCATTAGGTCTTTTAGGGTTAATCAAGCTTTCCATTAGGTCATTAGTGTTTCCAAGGTCCAATAAAACTTCATTTCCATTGCATAAGACCAGCAGGTAAAGGGTGATCAAATAACATCTCTTCACCATATGAAGATGATTTGTAAAGAAAAATTCTTGTCTCAGCATGCAATTTTGGTTTTAAGATGTAATTTTTAATTTTCATTAAGTAATTTTATGTCATTCAAAATGTACTAAGTTCATGATTCCCAAGCTGCTAACTCAAAATTCCAACATGCCAAAGCATCAAAATGTCAAATCCTAGTGTTCTCAAAGTCATAAGATGATCAATTTGTCAAAGAAAAAGTCAAATGAAAAGGTAAAGATTCAGAGTTTAAAGTGAAGGTGAAGAAAGGAAAAATTGGGTCCCAAAGCCCAATTCATTCAAATGATGAAGTATATTAAAAGATCACCAAGACATTAAAATCAAACTCATTTTCACTCACAAAAGTTGAGTTTGCCCTCCCTTAGCTGGAAAAATCGAATTGCAGGGTTAGAGGCTGAGTTATTTTAGTGGCGATGCGCTTTCAGAAGTGGTGTTGCACTTTTCTCCCACTGGCGCTGCGCTTCTGGGCAAGGTGTTGTGCTTTTTCCCGATGCGCTGCACTTTTTCTCAGTGACCTATCCAGGCACCAAAACTCAACAAACCTATCCCAAACTCTCAGAAAATGCTTGTTTCACCTTCTAACAAGTAAGTACAACAAATTTATTTCCTCCTTGCACTCCTAAACAATGATTTCATAGTGTTTTTGTTTCTAAGTGAAATTAGCATTTGGTCTAGTGGAGAAACACTAGTTTTATTCCTAATTCCAAAATTTGATGCCCTAATACCCTGAATTTCCTTCCCACATATCTAAAAAATTTATCCCTATCCCTACAACACTATATCCCTTTCCCTAAGCCCCTTTTCCCCTAAACCCTAAGTCCTAGGTATTTAAAATTTCCTAGGCACCCATACCCAAAACATGTAATAAAATTACTATTCCCAATTTCCTAAATATTTTAACCCCCTACCACCTCCAAAAGTTCAATAACCCCTTCCCCCATCTCCCTACTTTTTCCTAGACCTATCCCCACTCATATTTCCTCATCCCTAGGGTTTCTAGACCAAAATACCATGGAGGAGGAAAACGGAGACTACATGGAGGAAGAAGAGAGGGAAGTGAGAATGCCACATAAGGGAGGTCATATCAGTAAGTATGATTCCATTCATAATCATAAACATCACGTCTCCATCATTTTTCAAGAATTCATTCCAATGGACAAATCATTTGCCACACATAGGGCCAGTTTTTCTTCAAACTATGTTTCTGACCAAATGGTGATGAATTTTACAAAAGTGAAAGAATTTTTTCTCCATAATAGGTCAAGGAAGAAAAACCCCCTTCATTTTTTACTTAGGTGTCATGGTTTTGGAGAAATGTCAAAAGTACAGTTGCTACAAGAGAGTTTCTGCATTTCTCACGTGACATTGGGAAAATCACAATTTCTCCTAGTTGGAGTGTCCAAATGACTTTCTTGATAAGTCAAATGATCACTAGACAGTAAGATATTTCCAATGAGCTATCATGAGCTCAATTTGGAGTTGAGGAAAGCCTCCAAAAGTTTCCTGCAAGAGCACACTGCATTTTTGCACCCGCATTTTGCACTTTTTGACCAGTCTTGGGAGAATTGATTTTTGAGGGGTTATACTTTATCATTTTCAGTTTTTCATAGGTTCATTGTGTATCCAACAGAGAGATAGTTCCAACGAGATATCATGAGCTCAATTTGGACACTGGGAAGGCCTCCAAAAGTGGGCTTCAAGGATGCACTATGCTTTTCCTTAAGGCATTGTGATTTTGCCAGAGGTGGTGCTGCGTTTTTCCTTAAGGCATTGTAATTTTTCTAGGGACCTCCAAATGAAAAATATCACTGCCATTGGATTCATAAGCCCATAAACATGCAATTTTGACACTTTGAAAATATAAATTGGACAATTTGGCAAGGAGAAATGGCCAAAAACACCTCTGTCCTCATTTTCACGCAAACACTGCACTCGTGACCAGTGTTGGGAAATTTGAATTTTGGAGGGCTAAAACTCATTATGTTTGGAAAAAAAGTACATATTTGGAAACTATACAGGACTGTATTTCCAATGAGCTATCCTGAGCTCAATTTGGACATCAACAACCTCCTCAAAAATTTTCCTGAAGTTGGCGCTTCGCTCCTGACCAGGTGCTGGTAATTATGAATTTTCTCTAAAATTTTTATTTTCACCTTGGAAAATCATGTTTTTAGTGATGTAATTCATGGATGTAAATGTAATTATGATGTTTTTTAAGTTACCTATGGTAGATACATTAGGTAAAAAGTATTTTTGAGGTGTAATGAATCAGTTCGCTTAAGTTAGGGATGAGTGACTTGGACCTCCCTACACTCTAGGTATAGAGTTCAGTTTTTGGTGGAACAACTCCTCCACTCAGGGAGTCTACCCTTGAGGTTGTGAGAAGTTGTTTTATGGTCGATATATTTTACTTTTTCACTCATTTCCCAGGTTGGATGTTGTTGTATTGATCAAAGACTCTAGTGTAATCAGTATTTGGCAGGAAATTAATGAAAGAGTTGCAGCTATTTCTTTGGGATACATGTGGTATGGAAATTTAGCATTTTTATTCTTATGTCTCATTATGTATGAATGTTTTATTTCGTGATCCATTTCATTTATATGATATGTTGGTTTTCAAGTTGATAATAACAATACATCTCTCATGCTACGTTTTGGGAAAATCTTCATAGTTTGTTCATTTTCTTCAATTTAGAAAGAATTCATACTTTGCATTTCTCTTTCTAGCTCCTCATCAGTCTGATCCATCTCACCCTGAAGCCATAAAGTGCTATCATACCTACCTACCTTTCCCCATTGAATCTCTACAACCCTAATCTTATTTTCCCTTACCTAGCCTCTTTTACCTAATTCACCTATCCAGCAACCCAAACTCAAACAAAAAAACCCTTGTACTCATACCTAGCCTAAAACCCTAATTCATCCAACCCTCTTAGTTGTGACTTTGTGGAGAGATCCCTCTCCGGTTTGGTAGGGCTAGCTACTGTTTGTGCTCAACCTAGTGTTCCTAAATTGAGTTCATTAATTGTCAACCAGGGTTGGTAAACTGCTGAAGTGTGGTGCACTATATGTGCCTAGGTATTTGTTTCTCACTATGTTGTGTTTAGTGTTTTATGATGTTTTTGGTTTTATGGTTTTATGTTCAAAAGAAGAAAAAAAAAGTTAAATGTTGGAAAATAGGAGTGGATGGTTATACTAAAACAGAGTAAAGCCTAAAATATGGGTGGCAAATAACAAATGCAAAGCTTGATAATGACTTCATTGCAAAGAAATAAATCACAACATGAGCTTGAACTTATCCAATTCATTTATTAAAGATGTGTTGGAAGAGCTTGAGAAATGGACAAGTTAAGTGTAAATGAAGTTCTCCTAAATAAACAGTCAACTCACAAAAATGATTATTTGTAACACAGTAAGGTTTCTATTCTAGATTAATCTATGATGCTGAAGTTACCCTATTCTGCAACTTGTCTTATCACTACTAGGCCTTATTCAGAGGTTTAGAGATTTTCTAGGATAATGTTTGGGAAAAAGGCTATAAGTGAATTTGTAAAAGATTTGCAGAATAATCACAGCCTTAAACTAATATGACTAACCCATGTTCCTGTGATGATGTATCAATATAGATTTAGGACAAAAGAAAGTTGTAAGTAATGAAGGCCGAGAGACTAATTTTGACAACTAGCACTACTTAAAATACAATGGATTACACTAGGCTAGAACGTGGTCTATCAATCTTAAAAGACAGTGACTACAACTAAACTAGAATGCCATTAATCTTTTCTTGAAACAAAATGAATTGAAACTGAACTAAAGTGCCACTAATCTACTTGAAGTACAATGAACAGAGTGAAACTAGAATGTCATTATCAAACTTGAAATGTAGTGACAAAACTTGAACTAAATGCAATCATCCTCCGGAGTGCTCTAACTAAATTAATATGCAGCTAGTCTATGGAATTCTACAGCCCATCTCGTTCATTATGAATGATTTTTTGGAAGAGTTTGTAAAACAATTCTGGCTGTATTATTCAATGTAATTGAACATAAACATAAAATTGAAAGCAAATACAACTAGATTCTAAGACACCACAACTGTTTCTTACTCATTGTTAATGATGTTTTGGAAGAGTTTGTGAGAGTAAGACCGGCTGTGACACTTAGTGTAAACAAGCATAAATCACAGAATTCGAAAGGAAATGCAACTAAAACCTACAACACCACAGCTATGCCTTATTCATCGTGACGATATTTTGGAAGAATTTATAAGAGTAAGTCTAGCTGTGATAATTAATGTAAACAAGTATGAACATAAACTTCAGAAACTTGCCTAAGCTAGAAATGAAAACGAAACTAAAATACTTATCTAAACCGTATAAACAAGGCTGCTCAGGTAGCAGGGGCCCTCTACCACCGGAGTAGCACAAAATCTACTTCAATATTGACTCAATGCTTTCAAGGAAGTGATGCTTCTTTCATTAAATAGAAATTGCTTCAAAACAAAGTGTTTTCGGACTTCTGAAATCTAGCAATCAACCACAAAATCTAACCTTCTCTCTCAGTTTCACGAACTACATTTATAACAAAATTACATAACTGTATTGGAGATAACATAGGGACAATTGTCTTTCCAAATTAAAATCGAACTAGAACTCTGATGGTGGTTTCGTAATATGATTAAGGACATCTGGACTGTCCTTGTCCTATTAGGAGACTATCTCCTAGTTTGAGTTCCCACGTGCATAACCACCTATAGAATTCCGTTCAAACTTCGTGGAGAGCAAAAAATGATGAGGGCATGATGTGGAATATGACCATGTGTGTTTTTCTCTGAGATGACATATGGAACCTGCGTAGACATGAAGACAGCTGCAGAATCGGCAACTAGCTACAGAATGTCTGCATTCTGCAGCTAGTTCTAGTTCAAAAAGTACTACAATGACAAAATAATAAAAACATAGCAAATTAGTCATGATATATATTCTTAAAGAAATTTTAACTAATTCTATTGATCATTTGAGCCTATGATTAATAATGGACAAAGGAAATGGAGTGGAATGTGGTGGAAGAAAGAACATCTTTGGAGCTCAACATACCCCCACTGCTAGATTCTTGCATGTCCTCATGCAACTATTCCATGAACTCTGAGACCTCTGCAAGAACATCCAACCCTCTTCTTCTGCTTTTCCTGGCAATCAAAGGCCTTCTGGGCTTCCTTATGACTAACTTGAATCTCAAATTTGTGAGTGCCTGGTTAACTTTTTATTTTTCTTCTTCAATTTTTCACTGGCCTTGTACAACTTTTGCATTTGTATAGACAGAGTTGAATTCATGTCAGTTTTCAGTTTAACCTGCTCCCTTATAATTTTATTCTCATTTTTGATATGCCTGTTGAGGATTTCTAACTCATATTTATCTCTCCTTAGGATATCAACTGCAGATTTTGGTGGACTAGGAGTTCTGTCTCTACTTTCTGAAGCTCTTTTCTGTAATGTCTCAACATAGTTGTAAATTTCTTGTTGTGCAGGGTCTATTTGAGGGGCTCCTTCATCAAAATATTCCTCAGTAGGTGTTTCTTCATCCTCTATATTTATGACTCCAGTTTTTTTAACCTTTGTTTTCTTTAGTATCCCTCTAAGTCTATGGCTCCTTCTCGGTTGAGATGGCCCTTCTCCTTTCTCTGTGGAAAATTTTCTTATTACCCTCTCTTTTTTAAGCTGCTTCTTAATCTGAGCCAATTTCTCAGAAATAATTTCTTCACTACTTTCTTGTATTGTTTTACCAGTTTCCGTTTTGGAGGTTTTCCATTTTCTGCTTCTTTTTGTAGGTTTGTCTTCAGGTGGAGGTTCCTTGGGTTCTTCAAAGTGATTTCTCACTAAGAATTCTTCCCAATTGTCTCCTATTTTTCTCAAATGATGTTCAATCAAAATTTTGACTAAACCATGGTGGTATAAGGTTGTTTCCAGAAATTGAACTCTCTTTTGAACACTTGAGGCCATTTTCTTTAAACTATGAAGCAAGAAAAAGGGAAAATTGAGTTCTTCTTCTAGGAAATGCATTATCAACCGAATATGATAAACATATAAAGTACCATATCTTCCTTCACAAGTGATGAATTTTTGCAAGATAAGCAACATGTTCCTCCATTTGTTCTTTAGTGCAGAGCTAGGGATACCCTTTTTAAAAATGGTAACATCCATACCTGGTGACTTGAGTATCTTCTTCCATGCTTCGTTATGAAATTCTCTATTCTTGAACCACCTTTCTCCTTGTCTGGGAAATTCAGTTGCTTCTGCAATGAAGGCTTCAGTAATGGTGAATTTTATATCTCCTATCTCGACCTCAGCTCCATTAAAGGATCTTGCAAACGTTTTGGTCACTTCTTTGTGAAACCCACTGAATTTTTCAAAGAATTGCAACCACCCTGCTTGTTGCAACATTTCTCTGCTTTGGGGATAACCTTCCAAGTACTTAGTGCCAACCAGTTCAGTCCTCACTACGAGACCCATAATTCCTCTTTCCAACCTTCGAATTGTTGCTCCTCTGTTCACGGTGACAATGGCTGTTACAGAGATGCCTCTGTTTCACAGACCGGAATGGTTAAAAGTTGGCTACGGGAAAGAGTGATATGGAGTGGTTACGGAATATAATGAGGTGAGGATGATGTATATGAGTTGAAATATACCACAGAAGAAAAGACCGCGGAGATATTTTGTAACGAATTCAAAATCATTATTAAATGTTTTGGCCTAGTGACGTTACTAATCCAATCACTTCAGCACTTTAACCGTTTAGATTTTTAAATGATGATTGGATATGGGATTTGAAATGGCGGAATAGAAGGAGTTTTATCCAAAGTTTTTTTTTTTTTTTGTGGGAGGTTTGTTAGGCATGATCAACAAAATTAATTAAAACAACTTTTTGAATTATTCATAACTTAACTATACTAAAATTTTTCATGATATGTCATTATAATAAGAACTTTTACCTTTTCCTTTGCTCTGATTTTTGTGATCTTCATATGCTTTATTCTCTCTTGAAAATAATTAATTTTTGATTCATAACCTTCTTGATTTTGCTTGTTCATGGATATGTAGGATAATTTTGTTGCAAATCAAATGATTACTAGACAGTGCCTTCAGGATTTCTAGCTGCAGAATGTCTGACTGGCTGCAGAATGTCTGATTGATTGCAGAATGTACCTGTAGAGAACTTGAAACATGAAATAGAATGGTTTGGAGCATGAGTGGAATGTTGTATGGGATGAATGAAGATGGATATTGAAATATGGTATAATGGAATATGAATGAAGTGAATAATGGAGTGGAATGGATCACAACTTATGAAATGGAGTGAAGTATGAGAAGTGGTCTGTAATTCACGGTATGTATTATTCAATTGCAGAAAAACATCAAACTTAAAAATCTGGGATGGAAATGAGGTGGACCATGGGGTGAAATGAATAAAGTGCGGATGAATGAATGAAATGGAGTATGGATGAATGAATGAAATGGAGTATGGATGAATGAAATGAAATGGATCATAAGTGAAATGGATCTGCACTTATGATTTTGTAACAACTGCTTCCAGAAAACAAATTTGAAAAGCTAAAGTGTCAGAAAGATTCTGATTTTCACTCTACCTTTTTCTGTATAAACATGCTAATCAGTGATTAGTTTTCATGTTTCGACTTTATTTTACTTTTTTTTTTTTTTTCAAGGAAGTGACTTCAGAAAATTCAATTAAGTTGATCAAGAAGAAATATTCTTCTTCATCAACTTCACATCACTGTTTTCCTGGAACTTCTTGACAAATTCTTCTCTTGAAAGTGGCTTATGTTACAACTTCAATCTATGACCGTTCACAAGAAAAGTGACCTCTTCTTCATCTATTGTCCTAATTTTTATTGCTCCATTGTCAAAAAATTTCACAATTTCATATGGCCCAAGCCAATGTGTTTGGAATTTACCTTGAAAATATTTGAACTTTGAATCAAACAAGAGAGCCCAGTCACCTTCTTTGAACTTCTTTTCCTTGATGTACTTATCATGCCATCTAGTCCTTTGCTGTTGGACTATACTTTTTTTCTGAACTGCATCTTGTCTGATCTCATCCAATTCATTAATCTGCTCCAATCTATGCTTTTGTGCCTCTGTTAGATCAAGTCCTAGCTGAAACTGCCATTTCGAAAGTTTGAATCTGGAACTCTATGGGAATCAAAACTTGCTTTCCATAAACAAGTTCATAAGGAGTATGGCCTGTTGTGCTTCTCCATGTAGTTCTATAGGCCCACAAGGCTTCAGGAAGCCTATCTGCCCAATCTCTTCTATGTAAATGAATAGTCTTTGTTAGGATCCCTTAAATGACCTTATTAGTAGATTCCACTTGGCCATTTTCTTGTGGATGATAGGGAGTAGATTTTCTGTGTCTGATTTTGTATCTCTCCATCAATTGTTCCACTAGCCTTGATGTGAATTGAGCTCCTTGACCTGTAACAATTTCCCTTGGGACACCAAAACGAGTAAAAATATCCTCAAAAAGAAAATTAATTACAGATGCTTAAGTAGCAAAAAGTAATGGCTTGGCCTCTACCCATTTGGTAACATAATCAGTGCAAACTAATATATATTTCTTTTGTCTTGATGGAGGACTAATAGGTCCTACAAAATCCAAAGCCCATTTTTCAAAAGGTTCAATATGTGCCTGAGGTTGTAATGGCATCTCACCTGAAGGAGAAGGTTTCCCTACCCTTTGGCAACTGTCACACCTTTTGACATACTCTTTAGCATCTTTAAAAAGGGATGGCCAATAATATCCTAAATGAAGGACCTTATAAGTTGTCCTCTTATCAGCAAAGTGTCTGCCACAAGGTTCATCATGACATGCTTTGAGAATCTCAGGCATCTCATCTTCCCGAACACATCTCCTAATGATAAAATCTGGACCTGTCTTGTACAACTCATTAGCAACCCATGAATATTTTGCACTGTCATAAATGATTTTTTCTTTTATCTCTTGCATTCATTATTGAAGGAAATTTTCCTAAAACTAAATAATTAGCAATGTCAGCAAACCAAGGAGTTTGGGTAGAAATTGCAAAAAGATATTCAGCAGAAAATTGATCTTCAACTGGAGTGTCATATTTGATGTTTTGGAGTCTAGATAGTAAATCAGCTACCGTGTTTTGTTTTACAGGCCTATCTAGAATGGTAATGTTGAATTCTTGTAAAAGCAATAACCATCCTATGACTATGCCATTAGTAATTGATTTGTTCATTAAGTATCTAATTACAAAATGATCTGTGTTAACAAAAGTTTCATAGCCTGTTATATAGTGTCTGAATTTGTTTATGGCATGAACAACAGCTAAAAACTCTTTTTCAGTTACAGTATAGTTTAACTCTGAAGGAGTCAAATTTTTACTGGTATAGTAGATGGCATAAGGAATCAAGTCTTTTTGTCCCAATACTGCTCCTAGAGCTATATCAGAGGCATCTGTTGAAATATGAAAAGGTAACTTCCAGTTAGGTCCCCTTAAAATAGGTGCTTCAGAAATTTTTGTCTTCAGGGTCTCAAAGGCTAACTGGCAATCAGAATTCCATTTGAATTCACAATCTTTGGTAAGTAATTTGAAGAGTGGAGATGCTATCTTGGTGAAGTTTTCTATAAATCTTCGGTAATATCCTGTAAATCCTAGAAAACTCCTAACATCTTTTTGACAACTTGGAATAGATAATTTAGAGATGACTTCAACTTTTGACTCATCAAATCTAATCCCATCCCCTGAAATGTGATGTCCTAAAACAATTCCTTCAGTAAACATCATAAAACACTTCTCATGACTAAGTGAAAGATTTGCTTCTTTACATCTTTTTAAAACTTTTTCCAAGTTTGCTAAGGCTTCTTCAAATGTGTTTCCATAAACTGTGAAATCATCCATATATACTTCTACACAATCATGTATTAGATCCGAAAATATTCCTAATACTGCCCTTTGAAATGTTGCAGGTGCATTGCATAATCCAAATGGCAATACTCGGTAAGCATAGGTACCCCAAGGACAGGTAAATGTGGTTTTGTCTTGGTCCTCAAGTGCTACTTGAATTTTATTATAACCACTAAACCCATCTAGAAATGAGAAGTACTTTTTGCGAGCTAAGGTATCTAACACCTGATCTATGAAAGGTAGGGGAAAATGATCTTTAAGAGTAGCTTTGTTTAATTCTCGGTAGTCAATACATACCCTCCATTTACCATTTTTCTTTGGCACAATTACCAAAGGAGAAACCCACTGACTATCTGAAATAGGATAGATAAAGTTGGCATTCAACAATTTCTGCAATTCTTCTTTAACAATCTCCCTAAGATTTGGATTCATCCGTCTTTGAGGTTGTCTGATTGGTTTACAATTTTCCTCTATGTAGATGTGATGAGTTCAAGTCTTGGGGCTTATCCCTTTCATATCAGTGTACTCCCATGCATATGCAGAAGAATGTCTCTGTAATATCTTGACTAACTCTTCTTGTTGAGATTTTTCTAGGTTCTTGTTTATGTTCAAATTTTTCCCTGGAAATATCTCAATTATAGAGCTGCCAAATTTATCCATAGAATAAAGAGACATCTGTCTTGATGACAAAAACTCAATGTTGGATTCTTCTTGAAATTGTTCATGTTTGTATTCTGAAGAGGATTCAAAGTTTTCTAAAGTATTCAGAATTTGACTATCTTCACTAATTTTTGAAATTGTGAAGAGAGGTTGTAAGTCTTCTTCATCCTCTATCCATTGAGTATCATCTAAATCTGTAATTGTCCTTGCTGGAGGATACAAAGTTAATTTCTTAGTTGAACTACCATCAGAGATGTACATATCACCGGATCTACAACTAATGAAAGCATCAGTTGTAGCTAACCAAGGTCTTCCTAATATAATTGGATGCCCTCCTAGATTATTCTTAGGAGTTAGGATCATGAAATCCACAGGGTACTCCCAAGAATCTAGGGACACCGGAATGTCTTCTATTACCCCATCAGGTTTGATCACAGATCTGTCTGCTAATTGTAATAATGTGGGTGTAAAGAGAAGATTAGGAAGTTTCAGTTTATCCATGATTTGTCTACTCATGATATTGATTGCTGCTCCTAAATCAATGAGTGTATTTTGGATCTCAATTCCATTGATGTGAATTTTAACAACCGGATTTCCTGGGTCTAGATACTTTGGAATAGTAATCTTACCCATCATTGTAGAAATTTGCTGAATAATGAAGATTTATTCACCGAGATTATCCTGTTCACACACTAATTCGAATTCATGCATAACACATAACCTCTTCTACAATTGATCATCAATATGCGGAAATAGAAAGCAGTCGCATGCGCTCATTAAAACATAATCAAGCACACATATCAACACAGTATGTAATGGGGAAAGCAATAGCTGAAAACCCCCAACTATATGTATAGTATAATGATAGATAACATGTAACAATACATAGCACAATACTCCTCACAAGTACTCAGTACTATCTCCAAAAAGTTACACACAAACTAACTGAGATTTGAACAAGTCATGGGTTCAAATCTTCTCCACAAGTCTACCTGCCTCTACTGCACAATCCAAGTGAGTAATGAATGAGATCCAAGTTCGAATCCCACTAGCTCCAACTTCGCAATCCTCATTGGCAATCTCCATCAAGGTGTGTGTAAATCTCATGCACAATCATGGTCACAACTGATAGTCACACCCACCCTTTCACCCACCTCTAACACTGGTCTCCACTAATCTGTCCATGCATTGCAGTTAACTGATGTGTTCTTTAGTTGATTTATGAGTTAATAATTAGTGAATTAATTAATAATTAATTCACACCACTCATCACTAGTGTATTTTTCAGTTAGACTAAATACAACTAGTTCAACTAAGTTAAACAGAACACAACTCCACTAACTGTCTCATCAACTCCACCAAACTCTGCCACATGAGTTCTAACTGAAGTCAACCATGCAATAGCTCAACTAACCCTTAGGAAAAGCGTATTTCCTTCTGTCAGCTGCATGTGCCACATCCGAGCATCAAACTGAAGTGCTCCAAGAGGATAAGATAATGTTTATAGTCTAAATATTATTAAGGGTTAATAATATTTGACTGTTCTATTTTTAGCCCGGCAGTCTAAAAATAGAAACCGCCCAATGTCTAAAAATAGAGGTCCATCTATTTTTACCAACTCGACCAATCATCCATAAGTAGCATCCTGCAACTCATAGACCATGATCCATATGTCTAAAAATAGACATAGTCTAAAAATAGACTTTGCGCCAAAAATAGCCTGCGGGCCCACTTAGTGAAGGCGACTTCATTTCACTAAGCTCCATCATCTTGTTGCATTTTCAACACTCCCTCTCAACAAGATATGGATTATCTACAACCCATATCCTGCCTCTGTGGAATTCAAATTTTCTCCTGGTGAGCGCCTTCGTCAAGATGTCAGCATCCTGATCCTCCGTGGGAATATATGAAAGTAACATGATTCTCTGCTGCACACAATCTCTGATATGGTGGTACCTGATGTCGATGTGTTTGGATATATCATGAAATACTGGATTAGCCGAGAGTTTAATGCAACTCTAGTTATCACAATAAATCATAATAGGCTCCAAATGCGACCCGAACAACCCGACCAGAATCTTCCTCATCCAAATAGCCTCGCATGCAGCCAAACTTGCTGCCATATACTAGGCCTCCACAGAACTGAGTGCCACGGATCTCTGCTTCCTGCTGTACCAGAAAACTGCTGTCGACCCGATACTGAAGATCCCTCCAGATGTGCTCTTTCGGTTCGTTGGGCTCCCTGCCCAATCTGCATCCGTGAAGCCACATAGCTTCACCCCATCCTCCTGTCTGTACCACAGGCCATATCCCGATGTGCCTCTAAGATAATGCAATACATGCTTGCCTGCCTTCCAGAAGAGCTTGGTAGGCTTAACCATATCTTGCGAAAGCTAGTTAACAGCATAGCATATATCGGGTCGTGTATTGACCAGATACATAAGCAACCCCACCAACTGTCAATAGACAGTGGCCTCCACTACCTCCGCTGAAGTAGCATCCTCCTTCCTCCAACCTCCAGGAAGAGGAGTATCAACAGGCTTGCAGCCATGCATGTTGAACTTCTCCAGAATCTCCCGGGCATACTTACCCTGAGAAACAAATAGTCCACCACTGCGCTGCTAGATTTCCAATCCCAGGAAATAATGAAGGAGTCCCAAGTCCTTCATCTCAAACTCTCTTGCAAGATCCTCCTTGCATGAAAGTATCAACAGCTCATCACTCGTCAAAATCAGATCATCTACATACAGTACAATGATCAGCAACTTCCCCTCCACCACAATCTGGTACAGGTTAGGATCCGCCTCACTCTTGGAGAATCCAAGTCCGGTGAAATAACTGTCTATCCGTGTGTACCAAGCACGAGGTGCTTGTTTCAACCCATACAACGCTCTCTTGAGCCTGCACACATGCGACTCGCTACTGAAGATCTCGAAACCTTCGGGCTGCTCAATATACACCTCCTCCTCAATGACTCCGTTGAGGAACACAGTCTTCACATCCATCTGATGAATGTGCCACCCCATCTGCGCTGAGAGAGCAAGAATCGTCCGTATGGAAGAATACCTTGCGACATGTGCAAAGATCTCCTCATAATCAATCCCCTCGATTTGTGAGAAGCCACGGGCAACAAATCTTGCCTTGTACTTCTCCACACTCCCATCAGCCGCCTGCTTCACTTTGTAGATCCATCGCGAACCCACCACTAATTTCCCCTCCGGTCGCGGGACAATCTCCCATGCATTGTTTCTGACAATCGAATCATACTCTTCCACCATGACATCTACCCATGCGGGTTCCTCCACAGCTTCCTCGAAAGAGGATGGCTCTGTCACGACACATTTGCTCACAAGAGCCATGTATCTAGTGTACCGGTCCGGTGACTGTCTCTGTCTGCGCTGTGCTGTAGGTGGTCCTACAAACCTCTCTGCCTCTTGAGCCAGTCGCTCAGCTTCTGTAGTGCGCTTGCGCCCTCTAATGGTTGGCGCTGCATGAGTGGTTTCTTCCACTCCATGAACTTCTTCTTGTGGCTGATCCACATCCGGAAGCTCCTCCTTAGGAACTAATAGCTCCTCATCTGCATGCAAGTGTGGCTCCCTCTCAAGCGAACACTGCATGGCTTTCTCCTCCTGAAATTTGATATCCCGTCGCACAACGGTCTTATACCGGCCCATGCCCGGAGAAAAATACACACGATAGTTGTGGGGCGTATCGGTGTACCCAAAAAATATCCCAACCTCCGCAGTCGGCTCCAGCTTCTTCCTGGCATCCTTCGTCACATGAATGTAAACAGGTGAACCAAAAATCCTCAAATGGAAAATATCAGGCCTCTTACCAGAAAACGCCTCCTCGGGTGTACTCATGCCAAGTATCCTATGAGGACAACGGTTCTGCACATATACTGTAGTATTGCGTGCCTCGCCTGAGTGAAGGTGAGCACTGGTGTGCAACATCGCCGTGGCAGAACCCACGATCGTTGTGTTGCTCACCCGACCCCGTTCGCAACGCGGGTTGTGGGGTGCGATGAGCTCTGAACCATACACGCGGCACATAAAAGTCCTTGAATTCAGCATGAGTAGATTCACCCACCGTGTCGCTCCCCTGAGCCTTCACCTACTTCCCCGATTCTTTCTCAACCAGTGCCTTGAACTCATAGAACTTTGAGTATGTCTCGCTCTTCTTATGCATGAAGAAGATCCAGCACTTACGAGAAAAATCATCAACAAATATCACATAATACCTGTGCTTTGCTGTCGAAGCTACTGAGAAAGGTCCACACACGTCTGTGTGAATTCTCTCAAGGATCGTCGTGGCGCGACTATCCTTCTCGTGAAAGGTGGCTTTCATAAATTTTCCCAAGGTACATCCCTTGCACTGATCTGACTGCGCAAGAGTACCCTTAGGAAGCCCAGTAGAAATCTGCTGCAGTATCTTCAAAGCTCCATGGTGAAGGTGGCCCAATCTTCGGTGCCACAGCTCGCCATCATCCCGGCTCACCACTCCTTCTGCCTTGCATGCCATTGCTGCGCAACCATCTACTTGCAATTGATAAAGGTTCTTGACTAGAACCCCTATCTTCTGGGTTTCTCCAGTTGTCTTACTGCGCAGGAAAGCCTTTCCCTTGCTGAAGACAACATCATATCCCTTCTCTTCTAACATCGCCACAGAGATAAGATTCTTCTTCAATCCTGGAACATGCATCACTTCCTTCAATACGAAGGGTTTACCAGACTCCCTCTCAAAGGAAATGGTACCGATACTGGTCGCACTGTATCTACCATCATCGTCCATCTCGATGTGCACTCCAAGATCTTTCTCATCCAGATCAGTAAACAAATCTCGATCTCCTGTCATGTGAAAATACGCACCAATGTCAAGAAACCACACTGATCCCTTCATACTTGAGACCAAGCATGCGATCGGCGAAAAATCCAGCTCAAACTATGAGGCTAAGGCCTCTCCAGCTGCAGTCCCGGTAGCCTGCTTATTTTTCTTCTTCTGCGGACAATTTGTGGCATAATGTCCGTGTTGGTGACAATGAAAGCACTTCACCTTGGACATGTCTTGCTTCTTGCCTTTCGCACTAGACTGAGAAGCTTTCTTGCTCTTCCCCTTCTTTGCTTTGGCAGCCAAAGCGCAATTTTCTTCATCAGGTGCCTTTTATGAAGATCTGTCCCTGGTAGTCTTCCTTATCTCCTCTTGCATGAGATCTGACCAAAGTCGCTTACATCCCGGCAACTTCTCCCGACCATTGACAGAGTCCTGATAGGAATGCCAACTCTTCGGAAGACCAAGGAGAGCCAGGTCCACCAAGTCCTCATCATTGACAGTCACCCCCACACTTCCCAGCTCATCTCGGCATTGAGTGAACTTCGTGAGGTACTTGGCGATACTGTCGCCTTTCTCCATCTTAATGTTTCTGAGTTTATCCTTGAGCGCCAACTTCCTCTGGTCGCTCTTGCTCTGGAATAGATGCCTTGACGCTTTCCACATCAAATATGGAGAAGCTTTTCCATGCAGGCTGGATACAATATGATCCTTCACGCCCTCCAACAGAATCCTTCGACATTTCGCCATCTTCTTTTGCCAAGCCTCAACTTGAGCAGCATCAGTAGGCTTTGGGATCTCAACATCTATGAACTCCTTTAGACCGTTATCATCTAATACCACCTCCATTCTGTCCTTCCATGCAACATAATTCGAACTGCCCTCAAGGGCATATTCTAGTCGCAAACCGTTGAAAGACATTTCAACTCCGGCACCAAGAAAACAAACTGCTGCAAAATTCGAATTCCAAGCTCAAAAATCAACTGCTTCTGGATCTGTGAGAACAAATTATTTCTAGCATAGAGATCGGTACAGCAATAGCATTTCTTTGGATATATATCACCTTTCAAAGAAAGGATGGATCCGAGAGGAAGCTACTGGCTTGAATTGTAGACTCTTGTCTCACCGAAATAATTGCAATCAACTGTAACAGATCCCGATGATCAATTCTTCGCTCCGATACCATGTAGAAATTCAAATAATTTGCTGAATTATTCACCGAGATTATCCTGATTACACACTAATTCGAATTCATGCATAATACATAACCTCTTCTACAATTGATCATCAATATGCGGAAATAGAAAGCAGTCGCATGTGCTCATTAAAACATAATCTAGCACACATATCAACACAACATGTAATGGGGAAAGCAATAGCTGAAAACCCCCAGCTATCTGTATAATATAATGATAGAGAACATGTAACAATACATAGCACAAAGCTCTCACAGCTCTCAGTACTATCTCAATGCTACACACAAAACTAGTTATGAAGATGAACAAGTCACAGGTTCAAATCTCCTCCACAAGTCTGCCTTCCTCTACTGCGCAATCCAAGTGAGTAATGAATGAGATCCAAGTTGGAATCCCACTAGCTCCAACTGCGCAATCCTCATTGGTAATCTCCATCAATGTGTGTGCAAATCTCATGCACTGCCAATAGTCACAACTGATAGTAGACTCACCCTTTCACCCACCTCTAACACTGGTCTCCACTGAACTGTCCATGCATTGCAGTTAACTGATGATGTGTTCGTTAGTTGAATTATGAGTTAATAATTAGTGAATTAATTAATAATTAATTCACACCACTCATCACTAGTGTATTTGTCAGTTAGACTAAATACAACTAGTTCAACTAAGTTAAACAGAACACAACTCCACCAACTGTCTGATCAACTTCACCAAACTCTGCCACTTGAGTATTTCCTTCTGTCAGCTACATGTGCCACATCCAAGCATCAAACTGAATTTCTCCAAGAGGATAAGATAATGTTTATAGTCTAAATATTATTAAGGGTTAATAATATTTGACTGTTCTATTTTTAGCCCGGCAGTCTAAAAATAGAAACAGCCCAATGTCTAAAAATAGAGGTCCATCTATTTTTACCAACTCGACCAATCATCCATAAATAGCATCCTGCAACTCATAGACCATGATCCATATGTCTAAAAATAGACATAGTCTAAAAATAGACTTTGCGCCAAAAATAGCCTATGGGCCCACTTAGTGAAGGCGACTTCATTTCACTAAGCTCCATCATCTTGTTGCATTTTCAACAATCATAATGTCTGCTATTTTTCCTTCCAGTTGAATTTTCTTTGTCTCTCTTATTCTTTTTCTTATTTTCTTCATGCTCAACTCCTTTATTGTCTTTGCTAAAATTGAAATTTCCTTGATAGCTTGTAATAATGGAATCTTAATGCAAACATTTCTCAGCTCATCTAGGAAATCATAATTAGGCGCCATAATTTGTTTTTCTACACCTCTATCAATTTGTAATCTTTCTGGAAAGGGAGGTGTAGGAGTGGATGTTGATGGCTGCTCTAATACAGGAGTTGAAATTATTGGTTCTTTTTTTTTTGATTTTTCAATGTTTGGGTCCTGAAATGATGTGTCTTCTTCAAGACTTTTATTTTCCCGTAGAGAATCTTCCTCAGAGTTGTCTTGTTCTTGTATGATCACAGAAGGTTTCTTCTTTTCAAGTATTCTTCCAGACCTAAGTTGAACATCACTAAGGTCTAGAGGAGTAATTAAATTGGTTGGAAACTGTTGTCCTTCTATCATGTATGTATTCTGAGGATTTTTATTTTTGGGGTTTGGTATGGGTTGAGCAGGAAACTGATTTGATTTTTGAGGAAATGGTAATGGAAGTGGTTGATTTTGATGTTGTGGGTTCTGAGGATTCTGTTGAGGATTTTTTTGATGATTTTGAGGAGAAAAATGTGGGTATGGTGGATACTGATAGTACTGAGAGTATCTTCCATAGGGATTTTGTGCTCCTTGTGCCCAAGCTTGAGATTGATTTGAAATTGGGGCCAAGGTTGCTGCCAAGAATTCCAATTTAGTGGAGGTTGGTTATACATTTGATCATGGAATCCTTGTGTTTGAGGTCCCTGCCAAGGCCTTCTAGAGACAAAATTGAGAGATTCTGTGGAATTAGTAGGAGTTTCCTCTTGAAAGACAGCTTTAAGATCAGGAAGTGAAGGACAACTCTTGGTTTCATGTTTTTCTGAACAAATTACACAAGTCTCTATAACTTTTGCATCCAAAGGACACTCTCTCAAGGCATGCTTCTTTCTACATTTGGGAAAAAGATTGCTAAGGCATCAGATTCAGCTTTTTTCTTGTTTTGTAACTTAAGGGTGTCTATTTGTTCACTAAGACTCCCTAAGATGTCAGATTTGAATTCATCAAGCATATGCCCTATCTCTGCCCTACTTACGGTCCCAGAAGCAGACTTACTCGCCCTTGCAAGAGCAGGGTCTCTTGGACCTTTTACAGTTTTGGATTTCCCTCTTGAAAGGTTGATACATAACTTAGATATTTCAGGTAATGTGAGCTGAGATATATCCCCTTTTCCCATCATGTTAAGGATATCCAACCATTCATCCCTAATTGTTTTCAACAAGAGAGCTTTTAAAGTGTCTTGATCTAAGTTCTCCATTTTTGCTCTTTTGATGTTGTAATGAAATCTCTCCAACAAATCTTCCAAATTTTCATCTTCTTTTTGTAACATCTTAAACACTTCCTCCTTATGATTGATTGGCATAAAATAATCCAAATACCTCTCTAGAAATGCTTGTTTCATGTCTTCCCATGTCCTAATAGAATTGTTGATCAAACTCATAAACCACTTCAATGCTGCTCCTTTCAATGTTGAAGGAAATAGTTTAAGTTTTTGAGCATCTTGTAAGTAGTCATAAGTTCTACATAGGACTTAAAATTCAAATAGGAAGGTTTCAGGATCTTCAGTTTTAAGTCCATAGAAGTTTGGAAGGACAGAGGGTGAAATTTTTTTCATAGTTGTATTGGTTTCTTCATCTACTATAGGAAACCCAAAAGAGCTTCCCATTTCTCTTCTACCTCTTCCGCTTCCTCCTTCTCCTTTTGCACCTCTACCTCCTTCTCCTCTACCTCTACCTCTACCCCCTCCAAATAATGTGTGTTCTCCATTAAAGACTCCTCCTCCCCCTTCTTCTGCCATAGTTGATTCTTCTGTGGAAGTGGAAAAGTGTCTCTAGCAGGGGTCCTTGAATCTTCTTCTAAGACACGTTCAGTGGATGAAGTGGAAGGTCTTTCTAATGGAATATCTGATCTTAAGTCTTCTGGAATTCTAGGATCAGTAAAGGATGGAATGTGGGTCTAGGTTGGAGGTGTGCTGGCTCTTGGTCTAGATGAAACAAGTGGTGTTCTAGGAATCAAAATTCTGCTTCTGCTTCTTATGAATCTACCCCTTGAGTCTCTCTCTCTATGCATATCATTGATTTTGGGAGTTAAGAAACAAGGCTACCTAGTTACACTTCCCCGGCAACGGCGCCAAAATGTTTGTGCTCAACCTAGTGTTCCTAAATTGAGTTCATTAATTGTCAACCAAGGTTGGTAAACTGCTGAAGTGTGGTGCACTATATGTGCCTAGGTATTTTTTTCTCACTACGTTGTGTTTAGTGTTTTATGATGTTTTTGGTTTTATGGTTTTATGTTCAAAAGAAAAAAAAAGCTAAATGTTGGAAAAGAGGAGTGGATGGTTATACTAAAACAGAGTAAAGCCTAAACTATGGGTGGCAAATAACAAATGCAAAGCTTGATAATTACTTCATTGCAAAGAAATAAATCACAACATGAGCTTGAACTTATCCAATTCATTTATTAAAGATGTGTTGGAAGAGCTTGAGAAATGGACAAGTTAAGTGTAAATGAAGTTCTCCTAAATAAACAATCAACTCACAAAAATGATTATTTGTAACACAGTAAGGTTTCTATTCTAGATTAACCTATGATGCTGAAGTTACCCTATTCTGCAACTTGTCTTATCACTACTAGGCCTTATTCATAGGTTTAGAGATTTTCTAGGATAATGTTTGGGAAAAAGGCTATAAGTGAATTTGTAAAAGATTTGCAGAATAATCACAACCTTAAACTAATATGACTGACCCCTGTTCCTGTGATGATGTATCAATATAGATTTAGGACAAAAGAAAGTTGTAAGTAATGAAGGCCGAGAGACTAATTTTGACAACTAGCACTACTTAAAATACAATGGATTACACTAGGCTAGAACGTGGTCTATCAATCTTAAAAGACAGTGACTACAACTAAACTAGAATGCCATTAATCTTTTCTTGAAACAAAATGAACTGAAACTGAACTAAAGTGCCACTAATCTACTTGAAGTACAATGAACAGAGTGAAACTAGAATTTCATTATCAAACTTGAAATGTAGTGACAGAACTTGAATTAAATGCAATCATCCTCCAGAGTGCTCTAACTAAATTAATATGCAGCTAGTCTATGGAATTCTACAGCCCATCTTGTTCATTATGAATGATTTTTTGGAAGAGTTTGTAAAACAATTTTGGCTATATTATTCAATGCAATTGAACATAAACATAAAATTGAAAGCAAATACAACTAGAATCTAAGACACCACAGTTGTTTCTTACTCATTGTTAATGATGTTTTGGAAGAGTTTGTGAGAGTAAGACCGGCTATGACACTTAGTGTAAACAAGCATAAATCACAGAATTCGAAAGGAAATGCAACTAAAACCTACAACACCACAGCTATGCCTTATTCATCGTGACGATATTTTGGAAGAGTTTATAAGAGTAAGTCTAGCTATGATAATTAATGTAAACAAGTATGAACATAAACTTCAAAAACTTTCCTAAGCTAGAAATGAAAACGAGACTAAAATACTTATCTAAACCGTATAAACAAGGCTGCTCAGGTAGCAGGGGCCCTCTACCACCAGAGTAGCACGAAATCTACTTCAATATTGACTCAACTCTTTCAAGGAAGTGATGCTTCTTTCATTAAAGAGAAATTACTTCAAAACAGAGTGTTTTCGGACTTCTGAAATCTAGCAATCAACCACAAAATCTAACCTTCTCTCTCGGTTTCCCGAGCTACATTTATAACAAAATTACATAACTGTCTTGGAGATAACATAGGGATAATTGTCTTTCCAAATTAAAATCGAACTAGAACTCTGATGGTGGTTTTGTAATATGATTAAGGACATCTAGACTGTCCTTGTCCTATTAGGAGTCTATCTCCTAGTTTGAGTTCCCACGTGCATAACCACCTACAGAATTCTGTTCAAGCTTCGTGAAGAGAAAAAAATGATGAGGGCATGATGTGGAATATGACCATGTGTGTTTTTCTCTGAGATGACATCTGGAACCTGCGTAGACATGAAGACAACTGCAGAATCGGCAACTAGCTACAGAATGTCTGCATTCTGTAGCTAGTTCTAGTTCAAAAAGTACTACAATGACAAAATCATAAAAACATAGCAAGTTAGTCATGATATATATTCTTAAAGCAATTTTAACTAATTCTATTGATCATTTGAGCCTGTGATTAATAATGGACAAAGGAAATGGAGTGGAATGTGGTGGAAGAAAGAACATCTTTGGAGCTCAACAGCTACCAAGCTAAATATTGGTCTGTGGTTACCTATGTTTGGACTCTTTCTCAACCTTAGAGATTCGGTGGAGTGCTAACATTATCCATTATGCTACTATTTATGTTTTGGATTCTCCAAGTTAGAAGGATATACATGTTAGAGTAGTTTGGGTACTTAACTTAGTCATTGAGTCAATTTAATGTTTAGGATTAGTATTTTTTGTAACCTATGGTATTTTAATGTAATGTGGCCTATTTTAAGACATCGATACCTTTTGGCTAGGACTAATAGATCTATTATTATCTCATGGCTTAAAAATGGCCATATCTTGACTTAAACACAGTCAAGCTAGCCAACACCATTGGCCCAACCAAACGATCCTTCCCTCTAGTCATCACTCAACTCTAGCACATTATAATGGATGTGATATTAAATAATTTGAGCCACCAATACTAGTTGATCGAAAACACCATTGTGACTTAAAAATTTTTACTCTTTCATTGAGCGAACCTTACCTAACGCTACAATAGAGACAATATAAATATACCTTAGTAGCTACATCGAGTATAAAATTGCGGTTAACAATTTTATATAGAAAGATTTAATCTTGCATTACTCTTGGAATTTCAAAAATATTATACGACTTATACAAATAATAGTTTTCTCTAGTCTTTATTATAAATATTGGCAAGATTTTGATTCTGACCAATTTAGATATGAAAATATGCAGTTTATAAAAACTTCTTATATTCATCTTTACATCTTATAATTTAAATCAATGGGCATTGATATTGGTTGATTTTAGACTAATAGCTTCAAGTTATCATATTAAATCCATTGATTAAAGGTTCATGTTGTTCCTTTGGGGATGCAAGGATTATTGGAATGATTCAAGTAACATTTTCATAATCTTCCTTTTTAAAATATAATCTCTCTTATTAACTAAGTTATTTGAGCCATTAGTTTTCATTTTGAGATATTTTTAGAAGTTAATTGTTAGTATATATTTCTAGATATTTTTTTTTATATCTAGATATATTTAGAATTTTTTGGTCCTGGATCATTCTAGAAATTTTTTGATCTATTGTAAATTCTATTTAATGGTGAGAAGGGTGAGAAATACCCCATGATATCTCAATTGTTTTTCGTTGGTGTCTCTACGGGTGTGTTTAACTTGATATCATGGTAGGAATAAGACTCTTCACAAAGTGGAGAGTAGATCCTGAAAAATGAAATATGAGGTTTTAAAGGTAAGAATGAATTTGAGGTTGTGAGGGAGACATGCGTAGCCTCAACCATATTTTTCCTAAATTGATCTTCTCATTTTGTTGTTTGTTGAAGGGAGAGCCTCTGCCACCACCATGAGCTAGAGGAGTCGTTGCAAGTTGTTGTGAGTCTCCACCACCATTGTTTCCATTTTCACAACCCCTAGATGTTGGATTACAGAGCCCTTTAGCCTAGATGTTGTTTATGTTCATTAACAACCACAAGGAATCGAGCCACCATCATTTTATGGGAAGAATACCCTTAAATTTTGTGTATACATGAGAATAAATTTTTATTAGAAGGTCAAAATTATTTGGAGATCCTATTTTTCAAGTAGAGAAAGTTTTTTTTATGTCAAGAAGTTTTTGCAAGCTCATATTTGGTAAATCATTTCCCTTTCCATTTCTGGAAATATTTGTATATTTAAATTGTTAAAAAAAATACATATAGCTTTATATATTGAGGGGTCTTTAGAAAAGGATTTACTTCTATTTTGGTTAAAATAAAGTGGTTTTGGTCTTATTCTTTTTAGTTTTCTTTACCCCAAAAAAAGGATGTGGTTGCGAGAATATTAAAGAGATAAAAAAAATTCTCTCGATGTTATGAGATTTTTTTTAATGGCTTCTACAAGTAATTTAGGGAAAATACAAGGATCACTTGTTTCTAAAAACTATGAGTTTTGATTATATGAGAAATATGACCTTCTTGTAGGTACATGAATTTTTCGAAGCAGTAGAACATGACTTCATAGAGCGAGATCAAGCAACTTTGCAAGCCATGTCTAATGCCCACAAAAATAAACTTGCACAAATGAGGGAAAAGGATAACAAAACCAAGTTTCAGATCCAAATTTTAACAAATAACTCAATTGTTTCCGAAATAATGGGAGCATACAACATAAAGAAAGCTTGTGATATCTTGGTGTTAGCATATCATGGTAATGAAGAAGTGAAGCTTATGAAGCTTCAAACCATTAAGATAGAGTTTGAAACATTGAATATAAGGATACAAAGAATATTGAACAGCTCATGAACAAAGTGATGATAGTTGCGAATCAGCTCAGGACTCATGGAGAGATGATTAAAGATCAGAAAAGTGTAGAGAAAATTCTCAAGAGTCTTACTAAGAAGTTTAAGATTTTTTTTTTCTTTTTTCCATAGAGGAATCCAAAGATCTATCCAAAATTACAATCAAAGAATTAATGGGATCTCTTTTATCCCATGAATCAAGAAACAAAATGGAATAGGAGTCCGTAGTACATAACTTCAATATTGAGACATCCATTGGTAGAGGCAGAGGAAAAGGATGTAGAGGAAAAGTTTAAAGAGGTATAGATAATGATTAGTAGAAGGAAGAACAACACTAGGACAACCAAAACATCGTAGATACTCATAATCAAAGGGGGGGATGCAGAATATGGATGGAAAATTTGAAGGTACAATGTTACTATTGTAAAAAATTATGATGTTGTAAAAGTGAATGTAGAAAGAAGAAGTTATATCTAAAAAAGGGTAGAACTAATATCTTTAACACTAAAGAAGGGACATATGAGTCAATGTCAATCTCATGTCAAATAACTTGAGAAGATCAAAACAAGAATCTTTGGTTGCTAGATAGTGGCTACACCAATGCAATGATAGGTAATAAGAAGTTGTTTTATAGTATTGATAGCTATGTTCAATTTGTAATTACTTTAGGAGATGATTATCATGTCAAGTACATATTGAAAGCCATTATATTTGTCCTAACTAAAAAAAATGATAAGAAAGATATTATTTGTGTATTTTATATCCTTAATATCAAACATAATATATTATGTATTGGATAGTTGAGTAAACATGGTTATGTTGTTAGACTCTAAGACTCCATGTACATAATCTTAGAATATTCACCTAGTATAAGATTTGTTGCAAAATTCCAAATGACTAGCAATAAAATGTTCCCATTGAATCTGAGAAGTCGAATATTTCATAGTGATATGCAAAAAATGTCACAAGCATAGATGGGACTTGGTTGTGGCATATTAGGTATGGTCACATACCTTTTAATATTCTTAGTATCTTGTAGAATCAAACAATGGTTAAGAGAATATCCATATTGAATGATCAAAACAACACTTGTGAAAGTTGCATTCTTGGGAAGCATTAAAGATACAACTTTTCAAAATACTCCTACAAATCCAAGGGGCATCTAGAAGTTTTCTACAAATATTTATGTGGACCCATGAAAAACTAATCCATTGGTGAACACTTTTATTTCTAACATTTATTGATTATTTTAGCAGGGAATTTCTAATGTATTTTGTCAAAAATAATCAATGGCATTCACAAAGTTCAAATAATTTAAGGTTGTAGTAGAAAAATAATTGGAAAATATTTAAAAATGCTTAGACCACATGGAGGAAGAGAGTATGACTCAAAATAATTCACAATTTTTTGTAGACAATAGATAATTAAAAGACAGTTCACCACTAGATATACTCCACAGTAGAATGGAGTGGTCGAATGTAAGAATCAGATCATTAAGAACATGGAAAGGAGTATTCTCAAAGATACATTTTTTGCCAATGACATTTTGGCTAAGGCTATTGCTTGTTAAGCCTACATAATAAATAGATATCCAACTAATTGTATTAAAATTAAAGTGGGTTGAGAATCATGGAGTGGCACAAGTTCAAGTATCCTCATTTTTTATTTTTTTGATGTATTTCCTACACACATGTACCAGAAGAGCTGAGGACACTTGACAACATGAGTGAAAAAACTCATTTTCATTGGGTATAGTGAATAATCTAAATCCTACAAACTATATAGTCTAGGAACTAAGAATTTTTTCATGAGCACAAGGGCCATAAAATATCCCCCCTCTTTTAAAAATGTTTTTCCCTCAAAGCTTGTAATTGTGGTTGTTTCAACATGAACTGGTCATTTTCCCATGTATATTATTCTAGAGGTATGTTCTTCGACTTGATTAGGGACTCCATAATGGTTCCATTTCTATTAGCTCATCAATATCTAGGATACAAAAATTATCCTTAATAGTGATTTTTTTAGATCTCTATAATGAGGAAAAGTCCTCCAAGAATCATATTTTTTTTCTCCATGACTACTGTAACTAAAAATGAACTCCTACTATGTCAAATAATACCTAAATATAACATGTCTTTCACCATTTTCTCAATCTCCTTGTTTTTTTTATGAGGATATATATACTTCCTTTTATTAGGATAAGTGCTTCTAGGTATTAATTTATTTTGATGTTCATGATCTTTATATGGAGGTAGACCCTTGTGAATCTCTTGGAAGACCCTATAGTGATTTTTCAAGTTACCTTTTAATTCCTCGGGAATATTCTCATATTCCTACTTAATTTCCACAGAATAAAATTTAACTACAACTCCAATGCTACCCTTTTTTCAGGATCTTTTCTATTTTATGAGAGATGATGATTTGGGAAGGTCCATATTTTAACCCTTTGAGCTCATATTGAATTCCTTACCATTCAAATCTTATAAATAATTCATTATAATTTGTAAAAATTGTGTATCCACTATTCTCAACCATTGAATCCCTAGAACAAAATCTACACCTCCAATTCGAATGGCATACATTGATCTCTCTAATTTATATTCTCCCAAACTTATTTCAATGTTGTGGAATTTTCCCACACTATTAATACTCCCTCCATTAGCAACTAAACCTTGAAAAATTGTCAGTGGATATATACAAAACAATTTAGGCAATGTACCCATATTTTATCAATGAAGTTAGTAGTACTACCTGAGTCAATAAGCACTACCAACCTTTTCTTGTTATTGTAACCAAGGATATTTAGGGTTTGAGGAGATGAGAAACCTACCAATGCATGAACAAATATCTCAGAAGTGTATGAATCAATGTTGTGCATAATTTTTGTATATATTTTCTACTATTTTAGGGTTACATGTTCTCCTTCACTTATTTGTATAGATTCATCCACTTCCTCTTCATCATTATCTTCCATGGTGAACACATTTTTTTCTTGAAATTTATTCCCTTTTGACCATTTGTTGTCACAACCAAAGTATATTCCTTTGTTGTTCTTTTCTATGTTTCCTTTTGTGATATTCTAGTAGGTTGAGGTATGCTTGTTTTAAGAAAATCAAAACAATCTTTCCTTCATGTGTATGCTCCCATGGTGGAATTTTCTATAGATTTATTCTTGGCTTGAATATGATGAAAAAATTGCATAGCTTCCATAATGTTTTCTGGCCCTTTTAGAAAAATATCATGTTTAATAATATGATTTTTTAGGGGAGTGGGATCTAGAGAGAATATCCTAAATACTAGATAACTTATACGAAAAAAAACTCAATTATCCTAAAGCTCTTTATATACCTCAATTATGTTAGATGATTTTTTCCAGAACATTTCCTTGCACATGAGATCTACCTAGTCCATAAATAATTCAAGGAGAGGAAGCGAGGGATCGAAAAAGAGGTCTCACTACTTGAAGGTATAAGATATATTTTATTGCTTATCTTATGAATGTAAAAAGAGTATTTATCTTCATATTTTATATTCTCAAGGTCACTGGTGAAAATGTGAAGTTGGGTTACACGTTTTACTCTTTTTTGAGAAAAAAATATCATTTTTTCTGTTCTTCAACTTTCTGCAAGCCAAAACAATTTGTCTGTTTAAAATTTCATTTTGCGATAAAAATAAAAGTTGTCAGAAATTTTATTAGCTTTCTATTACTTATTTTTTGGAATTTTTTTATACATATTTGGTATGTCAACTTAGTGTTTCTTTGAGTGTGTGTTCTTTAACAATCAAAGGATTCATAAAAATTCATGTTCAAATGCGTTGGAGTATTCTTTGAAAACTTTTTGTTTTTGAGAAACAAAATGTGTTACAACAATCTAGAGAGATTCTACCTCGTTTTTGTTATATTTACGAAACCAACTGATGTATACCATAATTAATAGAATTTTTTGAACTGATTCAATATAAAAAATTGCATATTTTGAATATGTTTCAGCTCGCACAAAATTTCTCAACATATAAGTTAAAAACTAAAAATCTAAAAACTACCCATTACAGACGGTGGACCAATGTAATGCACCATAATTTTTTCAATTTTTTTTACAGTGTATTTTGGAAGATACAGAATATTGATTTCACTGAATCGTAACGACCTTCATAAATTGTTTGCACCCGTTTTATTACAAAATTAATTAAAATTAGTAAATATTTTTGAAATTCCATAAAAGTTATATTTCCTGAAAGTAGATTGAATTCTGCAAATGCTTGTCTTGGTTCCGACAGTTAATTCATAAAGTTTCATGGAGTTTAATCAGTACAAAGTTGAAGAAATGTGTTTAGAACTCGGCTCTGCGTAATTGCAGACGTGTTAGTTCGACTGAACTTTTAAAAAAAGTTCGGCCGATTTTTTTTTTGTCTCGATGGCCCATGAAGTCTAATGACACAAAATTTTGGCCGAGTTTTAACAAAATTTCGAATGAAATTTTAATTGACTTTACACCGGCCGGAAAATTCAACGAAGCCCCTCCAAAAAAACATTTAACGACAATATAAATAGGCGTAAACGGATTCATATTTTCGCATAATTTCACACATTTCTTCATTTGGTCTGATTTTGCAAAGGATTTTTTTGGGCTTAATTTTCAAAGGATTCTTTTTGGCTTAGCATTCAAAGGACATTTTTTAGAGGTATGTGATACATTTTTTGGATGCTTTTTAGGCTTAATTTTCAAATGACATTTTTTTGAAGGTATTTTTTTTTTAGAGGTTTTGGGCTTAATTTTCAAAGGACATTATTTTGGAGGTGTTTTTTTTTAGAGGTTTTTGGGCTTAATTTCCAAAAGACATTTTTTGGACTTTTTTTGGGCTTAATTTCGAAAGGACTCTTTTTAGGCTTAATATTCAAAGGATATTTTTTGGAGGTATTTTTTAAAGTGATATCTTTTAGAGGATTTTTGGGCTTAATTTTCAAAGGACATCGTTTGGAGGTATTTTGGTTTCAGAGACATTTGTTTTAGAGGTTTTTGGACTTAATTTCAAAGGACATCTTTTGGAGGTATTTTTTAAAGTGAAATTTTTTAAGAAGTTGGGCTTAATTTTCAATCGACATTTTTTGGAGGTATTTTTTGAGGGCTTAATTTTCAATGGACATTTTTTGGAGGTATTTTTTAAAGTGACATTTTTTTAGAGTACATGTTTTGGGTTGAAGTAAATCTTTTATAATGATTTTTTTAAATGAGTTTTTGTCTAACTTTTTAAATGAATTTTTTTTGCAGGATTTGGAAGGAAATATTTTGAGCTTCATTTCATTTTTAGAAGACATTTTTTTCTCATATTTTTAAAGTAAGTGTTTTGGACTGAAGTATGAAATTTGTGAAAAAATTTTAAAATGAGTTTTTTCTTTTAAATTAAATCTTTTGTGATGCTTTTTTTAATTGAGTTTTTGTCTAAATTTTTGAAGGAAAATTTTTGAACTTTATACTCAATTATCATGGGAAATCGAAGGAATTGCAAGAGAAAATATGATCGAACAAGAGACCCTAAGGAACGTAGAGAACAGGGGAGAGAATATCGCAAAAAAAAGAGAGAAGAACACTCAAATATTGAAAGGGAAAATCAACCTCAACTAGAATTTGAAGCAGGTATGTAAATGTAAGTAATATAAATTTGATATTTAAAAATTTCCTAGTGTAAATTGTGAAGCTTAAGTTTTATTTGATGAACTAATTTGAAAAATATTTTGCAATGTAAACAGAGAGAGATATTCCTTAAAACATTGATGATGAGATACAAAATTTTGAAAGAGAAAGTGAAAGAGATATTGAACCAATGATTGAAGATGGTGAAAATGTTGAAAGAAATTCAAGTGAAGAAATTGAATCACCGGGTATATATATATGTGTGTGTGTGTGTGTGTGTGTGTGTGTGTGTTGGTTGAACACAGGCACATATTATTGAAATTATACTTATTTATTAATTTAGTTATTTACTAAATATGTAAAATTATTATGTGCTATTAATTCGAATATGTACAGATGAAATCAATATCGATGATGAGATGTTAGAAAATGTTTCACTGACAGATATGGAGATAAAAAAGCTGACCATGTTATACGATATCGTGTTAATTGCATTTTTTATTCGTACTTCATAAAGGAAAATGTGGCAGTTCAAGACCAATTTTTGAAAGGTCTTTTATCATTAAGTAAATGAAAAGAAGCTACGACTTTATTAGGTATTCGAAAATCAACAAAAGATAAAAAAAAAAATGAAGGAAAATGTGATACCAAATATAAGTAGTGTTATAAATTCAATTAGAATCTAAGAGCAAGAAAAAATTTTCGGATGCACGCATTATCTTTACAAATGGCGAGTGGTTTCATCAAGTACTAAAGAGAATCACTTAGTAAAATCTATGGCACGAGCATTAGGAACCTCACGAAAAACTTTGAACAAACATTGGAAATTTCGGTTGCAAATAGATGAAAATGATGAATTCACTTTTTGGATAACTATTTGTAGGCAACCATACAAAGATAGACTTGGAGAAAATGTTAAAAAAACAATGTTTTAATATTGGATGAAAAATTCACGTCTTTCACTAAAACTAACAGATGTGATGCAAAAATGAATAGCACAAAATCAGTACGAATATCATCCAAAACATTTCTTGGACACCACTCAGATAGAGTTTTTCAACAATTTCAAAAAATAGAATCATGAAATTGATGTCTCAATCAATGATTTTGTGCAAAAAAAACCATAGTATGTAAAACCTATCACCTTACATGACACTTGTTGTTGTCATTATCATGTGGAATTTTTATTATATTATGACACATTCCTTAATTTTGGTAGAACATTTTGGAAAGATTAGCCTCCTCCTTCCACTATCCATGATTTCATATCTGAAATTCTATGTGGAACAGAAAGCCATGAATTATTTTACCAAAATAAATGCGTTGGTGGTAAAAAATGTGATGATTGTGGAAATTTGACTAAATTTCAAAACAAATATTGTACTGCTATAAATGATCAATAATTTTTGAACTTGAAAGTGAAATGGAAGATATATGAATATATCCATGCATCGATTCAAGGTTAAAGTGTTAAAAGAATTGATTTACAAGAAGAAGAATTTTTTGTGATAGATTTTTTGAAATTGATTT